>JAWMAR010000392.1:0-282063 GCA_036785375.1 Leucoraja ocellata | reverse complement strand
GGGGAGGAGGAGGGGGGAGGGTTAGGGAGAGAGGGGTGAGGAGAGAGGTGAGGAGAGAGGGGTGAGGAGAGAGGGGTGAGGAGAGGGGTTAAGAGAGGGAGGGGTGAGGAAAGAGGGGTGAGGAAAGGGGTGAGGAAAGAGGGGTGAGGAGGGGGGTAGAGACGGGGGGAGGGAGGGGGATTTGTGCCTCAAATGCCCAGAAAAATACTGCGGGATATAAAGAGCCCAAAATTAGCTACTCGCAATAGTAAACTTTGTATAAAGGGTTCTTAAGAAGCCCCTTTTAATGTAAAAATCACGTTTTAAAACCCGCCCCCCCTCTAAACGGCGCCAAAATCGCGCACACCCGCAGCGCTAGATTTTCAGCCACGCTTCAGGTAGGCTTCGCAACATACTGCTGGATGCTGCTCCTCACCCCTCCCTCCTCACCCCTCTCTCCTCGCCCCTCTCTCCTCCCCCATCCCCCTACATACTACAGGAGGCTGCGGATTCAAAGTGTGGAGGTGAATGAGAGGGAGAGAGAAATGGAGGGAGGAGGGGGTGAGGATGTGAGGGAGTGAGGGGATGAGAATAGAGGAGAGGAGAGAGAGAGGGGAGAAAGAGAGAGAGAGTGTGAGGGAGAATGAGGGAGAGAAGGTGAGAGGGAGGAGAGAGGGAAAGAAAGAGTGAATGAGGGGGAGAAAGAGAGAGAATGAGGGAGAGAAGGGGAGATTGTGTTTTTGATTTTTGTCTTTGGATTGAATTCTGTCTTTAATTTGTGTACTGGTGATGTCTTTACTATTTATTTCATTCCGCTTACATGTTTTTACTCTATTTGCCAAATTTTGTAAGGTGGCCTTGAGGCTCTTGAAAGGCGCCCATAAATAAAATTTATTATTATTATTATTAGAAATACTTTGGCAATATAACAATGTTTTTTATCGTGCCAATAAAGTTTTTAAATTTAAAAATTGAATTGATTGAAAGTGAGAGATATAGAATCTTTGATATAGAGAGCGAGAGAGAGGTAGAGAGAGATAGAGAGAGAAAAATAGAGAGATAGAGAGAGAGAAAGAGAGAGATAGAGAGAAAGGAGAGATAGAGACTCGAGAGAGAGAAAGAGAGAGATAGAGAGAGGAGAGATAGACTCGGGAGAAAGAGAGAGATAGAGATAGAGAGAAGAGAGAGAGACAGAAAGAGATAGAGAGTGAGAGATAGAGAGAGACAGAGATAGAGATAGAGAGAGAGAGAGAAAGAGAGAGAGAGAGAGAGAAAGAGAGAGAGATAGAGAGAAAAAGATAGACTCGAGAGAAAGAGAGAGATAGAGAAAGAAAGAGAAAGAGAGAGAGAGATAGAGAGAAAGAAGGAGAGATAGAGACTCGAGAGAGAAAGAGAGAGATAGAGGAGAGATAGAGGAGAGATAGACTCGAGAGACAGAAAAAAGATAGAGACTCGAGAGAAAGAGAGATAGAGACTCGAGAGAAAGAGATAAGAGAGAGACAGAAAGAGATAGAGTGAGAGAGAGATAGAGAGAGAAAGAGAAGAGAAGAAAGAAAGAGAGACAGAGATAAAGAGAGAGAGAAAAATCTACTTACTTGTGACTTTGAGGAAGATAAAGAGAGAGAGAAAATCTACTTACTTGTGACTTTTGAGGATAGATCGCAGCCGGGGATTTGAAAAAAGATATTCAAAACAAATAAAAACAAAAGCTGCTGAACCCGGTGTGTTGTTTATCGAACTGTGCCGTTGTGTTGAAGCCAAACTCCGAGTCAATGGCCGTTGGTGAAGAACGTTCTGGAAACGGCTTCCCGGCGGGCAACGCGCGCGGGCGGGAAATCCGGGCGTCAACGGCTGAGGGGAGCGCGGGCGCGGGCGAGCGATGGTCGTCACGTGTTGGTGCGGGGACAGTTGGGCGGGCGCCCAGGAGCGACCGTTGACAGATAGAGGGGGGGGAGGGGGCTGACGCCGGGCGGGTTGTTAACGGGCTGGAGACTTGGGGAGGCGGGAGGTGAAATGGCGTCGAAAGCCGGCGCCTCGCGCGCTGTCACCTTCACCCCCCCCCCCATTGGCTGCCTCTTCCGACAAGAGAGAGACAGAGGGAGAAAGAGAGTGGAGGGAGAATGAGGGAGGGAAGGTGAGAGGACAAGGGGAGGAGGAGAGAGGGAAAGAAAGAGAGCGAATGAGGGGGAGAAAGAGTGAATGTGTGTGAGAGAGAGAGATAGAGAGAGAAAGAGATAGAGAGAGAGAAAGAGTTAAGGTAGACAGAAAGAGAGAGAGAAAGAAAGAGAGAGAGAGAAAGAGATAGAGGTAGAGAGAAAGAGAGAGAGATAGAGGTAGTGAGAAAGAGAGAGAGATAGAGGTAGTGAGAAAGAGAGAGAGAAAGAGATAGAGAGAGAAAGAGATAGAGAGAGAGAAAGAGATAAGGTAGACAGAAAGAGAGAGAGAGAAAGAGAGAGAGAGAGAAAGAGATAGAGAGAGAGAAAGAGATAAGGTAGACAGAAAGAGAGAGAGAAAGAAAGAGATAGAGAGAGAGAAAAAGAGATAAGGTAGACAGGAAAGAGAGAGAGAGAAAGAAAGGTAGACAGAAAGAGAGAGAGAAAGAAAGAGAGAGAGAGAAGAGATAGAGGTAGAGAGAGAGATAGATAGAGAAAGATATATAGATAGAGAGAACGTTGACAGTGTGAGGGGGCAGGGGGAGGGAGCTGACGCCAGGCGGGTGGGGAGGCGGGAGGTGAAATGGCGTCGTAAGCGGCGCTCGCGCGCTGTCACCTTCACCCCCCCCCCCCCACCATTGGCTGCCTCTTGCCGCCGGCGTCCGCGCGCTGGCTGTCACCTTCCCCGCTCCCCATTGGCTGCCTCTTGCCGCCGGCGTCACCGCGCGCTGCCTCCCCTTGCCCGATTGTTCGCCGCATTTTGAAGGACGAGGTGAGGAAATATTATTGTTTTCTGTGGATATGATTGTTGATATGTTATTTTCTATTCGGGAGGGAGGAGGAGAGGGGGTTGATGAGAGGGGGTGAGTGAGAGGTGTTGGGGGGGGGGGGGGGGGAGATGGGGTAGGGGAGAGAGAGAGGGAAGAGCAAAGATTATAGAAGAGCAAGATAGACCTCCTACAAATCATGGATGTGTGTAGTGTTCAAGAAGGAATGCAAGATGCTGGAAAATCGAAGGTACACAAAATGCTGGAGAAACTCAGAGGGGCGGGCAGCATCTATGGAGGAAGGAAATAGGAACGTTTCAGGCGAAACCCTTCTTCAAGGGACTGAGTGTAGTACGGATCGGAACGCAAGGGAATATCACTTCAGCCATTATAGGAATAAGACCCGGTATCCGTTATGCCTCTCGCAGTTTAATAGTAAGATTACGTTTGAAGTTTGATCTTTATTTTATGAGGCGTTACGTCGAGGGACTACGTGAAGAAGGCGTCCAAGCGCATGCGCATCAAACTTCAAAGCAGCGGTGTGAAATCACAGATGATCTACTCCGAAGCATAATAGTAAGCTACGTGATACAAACTTAACTTACCTTTTATCTTATTAGGGTGGGAGCGGAGGGCACGTAGTCCCTCGACGCAACTCCTCATGAAATAAAGATCAAACTTCAAACTGGTAAGTTCTCGTTTAATCTTACTATTTTACTTCGGAGTCACGTGAGTGAAACGTGAGATTTTAAAGCTTCTGTGATTTCAGGCCGTAGATTTGGGTTACGGTGTATCACTGCATTTTGCTTGACTATGAGTGAAAAACAGTCAATAACATGCAAACCATCATACTTGTTTAATTAATTAATGTTTGTTTTATGGTAAAACATTATGTTTCCCATTTTAATCTCTAGAGACATTTAATACTGAATTCAAAATATTACCACCAAACACCAGGGTCTGCAATTTCTTTGTGATAATACTTGTGCAACATCCTTTCATTTTCCCCAACCTGCGGCCGCAGGATATGGTCTGTTGGAACGTCCAAATCCTTGGCCGCCAATGTTGCCACTGCCCTGGTGGAATGAGGTTTAAATTTGTCAGTATCAATTCCTGCATCCAATAGCACCTTCAGCCATCTTGAAATTGTTTGTGTTGTCACTTTTTTATGTGGCTTTGTGGCTGATGAATAATCCAGTTTCTACACCTGTAAGATGTTTGGTAGTCTCAATGTAGTATTTTAAATATGTAACTACACAAAGCATTTGATCTGCAGGATAAGCTAAAAATCAATTTACACCCCGGAGACTTCTGGTCTGCTCTGTGTTAGCAGGTCATAGACATAGAATGTAATTTCCTCTGTTTTCATTCCCATTCTGTCTATCCTTAACTTGTGTAATGTTTGTACTCTTTGAGCTGATACTAATGCCATTAACATGACTGCTTTTATCGTAATTTTGTCTAACAACAAATTTGAGATGGGATCCTAATCCCTAAGTAGCATTAAAGATGCCCTTCATGTATCTACAAGTCAAAGGATGTAATCCTAGAACTTAATATTCTGATGGTCTCGATAAGTATGCCGACAAAGCATTCCTTGCTGTGTTGATCACACTATAACTTAAATTATCATCAAAATGTAATTTTGACAAATTTCTACAACATCTCAAGCATCTGCAGTGTGATAAGAAAATTTTGTGTTGAAGAAACTGTTCCCATTTCTTAATGTAGGGCATGCTGAACTGTTTCTGGTTGATGGCATTCCTCACACAGCCCAGTACCACCAACAATTCTGAAGCATAATCTTGTTTGATCTTCTGTAGCCACCCATTGATGAGGCAAAAGGGAGGAAATGCAGACAAAACATTCCACCCCAATTTAACGTAAACTCATCTACCCCCTGGTATTTCCCAAATATTTTCACAATTTTGTAGAAAATATCACGATTTAACATCCATTCTGTGTTGTCATTGAAATTTCTTGACCTAGTATCTGCAATTATGTTGAATTTACCTTGTAGGTAAGTTGCAGAAAGCCAAATATCTTTCTCAATGAACCAGTGCCAAATCATGTTTGCCAATCTGTCACATGCTTCTGACTTGATTCCACCCATGTGATTGACATGTGCCACTGCCGTAGTGTTGTCAGTCTGAACCTGTACATGCAAATTTTGTACCTTTCGGCAAGGGCTTTCAACCCATGCAATACACTTAGTAATTAAAGATAATTTATGCCATGTGTCTCGAGCAAAGGTTCTTCCTTTGCATTCCATCTATCTCCACAGCTTGAGATGGCATCCGCAGCTCCCCATTCCAGTGCACTTGCATCTGTAAAATGGTAGCTCGTGATTCAATCATTATTTTCCTGTAGGAACAATCCACATTTTTAATCCACCATTTTATATCCTCAATTCCTGTGCTCGGTAATTGCATAGGTCTATCAAAATGTCCAGCATGTCTTTTTAATGCTGCAATTTTAGCTCTCTGCAATTGCTGATAGTGCAATGGCCCCAGCTGGACAGCTGGAAACAAAGCAATTAACTTACCCAGCAGACTAGTCACTTGCTTGATTGATGGTGTTTGCCTACAATTAGTTCCTTACAACTCTCAATCAATTGCAGCTTCTTTTCCTTGCGTAAGCTCACTGTCATATGGTGTGAATTAATAGTGAACCCCAAGTAATCAATTATTTTGTTAGGTCTCAGTTTGGATATCTCTGAATGAATGACAAATCCCATTCTTTGAAATGTGAGGTTCACTTTTTAAAACTGAAGCTGTTACCATGGCTTCAGTATCTCCCACAATTAAAATGTCATCCAAATAAGCCATTATCAAATGGCTTTGAGTTCTTAACAATGCTAAAATTGACTTCAACAGTTTTGTAAACAATCTGGCGCTGGACGTCAATCCATTTGGTAATGCTTTAAATTGCCACATTTGTGACATCCAGCCAAATTTCAAATAACTGCGATGTTGCACATGCACCGCAACAGAATAATGCATCTTGGAGATCTATGCTTGCCATATAGCATTCTGTTGAAATTAATTGCAAAGCATTAGTAAAAGTCTCCATTTTGAAATGTTTATACTGCACAAAAGAGTTAAGACTTGTGAGGTCCAAAATGATTCTAGTACCCCCATCCTTTTTTGTTCTAGAGAAAATACTAGATACAAACTGATGATTTTGATAAGTTGTTTTCTCTATTACCCCTTTTTTACTCAAAATCTCAAGTTCTATTTGAATTCTCCTCATCTCTTCTTCAGTGAAGGAATATATTCTTTTTGGAGTATGCTGTGTAGGGGGATTTTCATTCTGGTAAAATTCAATTCTAAACCCCTTAGTACTGCACAGTATATATGCATCAGATGTTATTAGTTTCCATTCTTTTAAAAAGAATTGTAACCTACCCCCAACTTGTAAGTAGGATACATCTGATATGTTTCTTTCAGAACCAGAGCCACCTACCTCAGAGTTTACTGGTGTCACTTTTTGTACCTTGCCCCTTGTGGAAATACCATGACCTCCACAACCTGGGGTTGTATGTCCTTATCTTGTATGTGAGTACGAGCGACTTGTTACTTCACCAGTTCCCCTTCGGTATGGATATTGCCTAGCTGTGCTGCCAAACATCGGTGGTTTCATCATCCCGATGGTTTTTGATTTTTTGTTGAGAACCTTTAGTTTTTTGGCAAGCTCTTCTCCAAAGAGTAAATGTGGCAATTGTATAATAGATGGTTTACAGAGCCCTGCAAACTTAGGATGTATGTTAGGTCTTATCACAGTTTTACAAATACAGTTTATTTCAAAATGTGCATAACACATCATTCCCATTACATCCTGTTGTGCCATTGTCACATTTCCTTCTTCCAGATCTTTGGCAAATGCCGTAATACTTGACCCTATCATAGAAACATAGAAACATAGAAATTAGGTGCAGGAGTAGGGCATTCGGCCCTTCGAGCCTGCACCGCCATTTAATATGATCATGGCTGATCATCCAACTCAGTATCCCGTACCTGCCTTCTCTCCATACCCTCTGATCCCCTTGGCCACAAGGGCCACATCTAACTCCCTCTTAAATATAGCCAATGAACTGGCCTCAACTACCCTCTGTGGCAGAGAGTTCCAGAGATTCACCACTCTCTGTGTGAAAAAAGTTCTCCTCATCTCGGTTTTAAAGGATTTCCCCCTTATCCTTAAGCTGTGACCCCTTGTCCTGGACTTCCCCAACATCGGGAACAATCTTCCTGCATCTAGCCTGTCCAACCCCTTAAGAATTTTGTAAGTTTCTATAAGATCCCTTCTCAATCTCCTAAATTCTAGAGAGTATAAACCAAGTCTATCCAGTCTTTCTTCATAAGACAGTCCTGACATCCCAGGAATCAGTCTGGTGAACCTTCTCTGCACTCCCTCTATGGCAATAATGTCCTTCCTCAGATTTGGAGACCAAAACTGCACGCAATACTGCAGGTGTGGTCTCACCAAGACCCTGTACAACTGCAGTAGAACCTCCCTGCTCCTATACTCAAATCCTCTTGCTATGAAAGCCAACATACCATTCGCTTTCTTTACTGCCTGCTGCACCTGCATGCCTACCTTCAATGACTGGTGTACCATGACACCCAGGTCTCGCTGCATCTCCCCCTTTCCTAATCGGCCACCGTTTAGATAATAATCTGCTTTCCCGTTTTTGCCACCAAAATGGATAACCTCACATTTATCCACATTATACTGCATCTGCCAAACATTTGCCCACTCACCCAGCCTATCCAAGTCACCTTGCAGTCTCCTAGCATCCTCCTCACACCTAACTCTGCCCCCCAGCTTAGTGTCATCCGCAAACTTGGAGATATTGCCTTCAATTCCCTCATCCAGATCATTAATATATATTGTAAATAGCTGGGGTCCCAGTACTGAGCCTTGCGGTACCCCACTAGTCACTGCCTGCCATTGTGAAAAGGACCCGTTTACTCCTACTCTTTGCTTCCTGTTTGCCAGCCAGTTCTCTAACCACATCAATACTGAACCCCCAATGCCATGTGCTTTAAGTTTGTATACTAATCTCATATGTGGGACCTTGTCGAAAGCCTTCTGGAAGTCCAGATACACCACATCCACTGGTTCTCCCCTATCCACGCTACTAGTTACATCCTCGAAAAATTCTAAAACACTTCAAGAGTTCAGAGTCTTTCCTTTGAACATCACAGAGGACACTATCAAGGTGTCCTATTTTAGGCCAACATAAACATTACAATTCGTCAGTATAAAAATTTCGTAAATCCATGCTGACTTTGTCCAATGATTTCACCACTTTCCAAATGTGCTGCTATCCCATCTTTAATAACTGACTCTAGCAGTTTCCCCACTACCGATGTTAGGCTAACTGGTCTGTAATTCCCCGTTTTCTCTCTCCCTCCCTTCTTAAAAAGTGGGGTTACGTTTGCTACCCGCCAATCCTCTGGAACTACTCCAGAA
Source organism: Leucoraja ocellata (assembly GCA_036785375.1). Taxonomy (NCBI): domain Eukaryota; kingdom Metazoa; phylum Chordata; class Chondrichthyes; order Rajiformes; family Rajidae; genus Leucoraja; species Leucoraja ocellata. The sequence continues at coordinate 273,689 of JAWMAR010000392.1, read as the reverse complement.
TCTAAAGAGTTTTGAAAGATTATTACTAATGCATCCACTATTTCTGGAGCTACTTCCTTAAGTACTCTGGGATGCAGCCTATCTGGCCCTGGGGATTTATCGGCCTTTAATCCATTCAATTTACCCAACACCACTTCCCGGCTAACCTGGATTTCACTCAATTCCTCCACCTCCTTTGACCCGCGGGCCCCTGCTATTTCCGGCAGATCATTTATGTCTTCCTTAGTGAAGACGGAACCAAAGTAGTTATTCAATTGGTCCGCCATATCCTGGTTCCCCATGATCAACTCACCTGTTTCTGACTGCAAGGGACCTACATTTGTTTTAACTAATCTCTTTCTTTTCACATATCTATAAAAACTTTTGTCAGTTTTTATGTTCCCTGCCAGTTTTCTTTCATAATCCATTTTTCCTTTCCTAATTAAGCCCTTCGTCCTCCTCTGCTGGTCTCTGAATTTCTCCCAGTCCTCCGGTATGCTGCTTTTTCTGGCTAGTTTGTACGCATCATCCTTTGCTTTGATACTATCCCTGATTTCCCTTGTTATCCATGGATGCACTACCTTCCCTGATTTATTCTTTTGCCAAACTGGGATGAACAATTTTTGTAGTTCATCCATGCAGTCTTTAAATGCCTTTCATTGCATATCCACCGTCAACCCTTTTAGAATTAATTGCCAGTCAATCTTGGCCAATTCACGTCTCATACCCTCAAAGTTACCTTTGTTTAAGTTCAAAACCATTGTTTCTGAATTAACAATGTCACTCTCCATCCTAATGAAGAACTCAACCATATTATGGTCACTCTTGCCCAAGGGGCCACGCACAACAAGACTACTAACTAACCCTTCCTCATTACTCAATACCCAGTCTAAAATAGCCAGCTCTCTCGTTGGTTCCTCTACATGTTGATTTAGATAACTATCCCGCATACATTCCAAGAAATCCTCTTCCTCAGCACCCCTGCCAGTTTGATTCACCCAATCTATATGTAGATTGAAGTCACCCATTATAACTGCTTTGCCTTTGTCGCAAGCATTTCTAATTTCCTGTTTGATACCATCTCCAACTTCACTACTACTGTTAGGTGGCCTGTACACAACACCCACCAGCGTTTTCTGCCCCTTATTGTTTCGCAGCTCTACCCATACCGATTCCACATCCTCCAAACTAATGTCCTTCCTTTCCATTGCGTTAATCTCCTCTCTAACCAGCAACACTACCCCACCTCCTTTTCCTTTCCCTCTATCCCTCCTGAATTTTTGCCCTGGTTTTGTCCGCCTGCCACTTTTACTTTTCACCTTGCTACCTATTGCTTCTACCTTCATTTTACACCCCCCTGCCCCTCTGCTCTTGTACCCATCCCCCATGCCACATTAGTTTAAATCCTCCCCGACAGCACTAGCAAACACCCCCCCCCAAGGACATTGGTTCCATTCCAGCCCAGGTGCAGACCGTCCTGTTTGTACTGGTCCCACCTCCCCCAGAACTGGTTCCAATGCCCTAAAAATTTGAATCCCTCCCCCTTGCACCATTTTTCAAGCCACGTATTCATCTGCAATATCCTCCTATTTCTGCTCTGACTGGCCCGTGGTACTGGTAGTAATCCAGAGATTATTACCTTTGAGGTCCTACTTTTAAGCTTATCTCCTAGCTCCCTAAATTCATCCTGTAGGACCTCATCCTTTTTTTTACCTATATCGTTGGTGCCAATATGCACCACGACAACTGGCTATTCACCCTCCCCCTCCAGAATGTTCTGCAGCCGTTCAGTGACATCCCTGACCCTTGCACCAGGGAGGCAACATACCATCCTGGAGTCTCTTTTGCGGCCGCAGAAACGCCTATCTATTCCCCTGACAATTGAATCCCCTATGACTATTGCCCTTCCACTCTTTTTCCCCCCCTCATGTGCCGCAGAGCCACCCATGGTGCCATGAACTTGGCTGCTGCTGCCTTCCCCTGATGAGCAATCTCCCTCAACAGTTTCCAAAATGGTATACCTGTTTAGGAGGGAGATGACCGCAGGGGACTCCTGCACTACCTGCCTGCTGCTTTGCTGACTATTGGCCACCCGTTCCCCTTCTGTCCTCTTACCTTTTACCTGCGGTGTGACCAACTCACTGTACGTGCTGTCCACGACTTTCTCAGCGTCGTGGATGCTCCAGTATGAATCCAACCGCAGCTCCAATCGTTCAATGCGGTCTGCCAGGAGCTGTAGCTGGACACATTTCCTGCAAACGTAGTCACCAGGGACACCGACCATATCCCTGATCTCCCACATGTTGCAGGCTGAGCAACCCACGGGGCCAATCTCCGCCGACATATCCTACTCCAAATTTAACTATATTAAATATTAAAAAAACACAAAACTTTATCCGTTAAACTTTACTAATAAATACTGTTCCCTTAACTCCCAGAATCCTTAACTCCCAGAATCCTTAACTCCCAGAATCCTTAACCTAAAGGCAGAAATGTAAAAATGTAAACCAATCAGAGGCTTCCCCCAGACTCCTTCTCTGGAACGTTGGCGATTTGGTCGCAGGTACTCCTCCCCTCTCACCAACGGCTCCCTGGGCCTCTGTGGAAACAAGCCCCGCGGTGTATTTTATACTTACAGCGCAGGTACTCCTCCCCTCTCACCAACGGCTCCCTGGGCCTCTGTGGAAACAAGCCCCGCGGTGTATTTTATATTTACAGCGCAGGTACTCCTCCCCTCTCACCAACGACTCCCTGGGCCTATCAATCTTAATACCTGCTGTAATCTCATTTCTTGAGCTCTTACTGCAATGCCCATATACTTCCACACATCTTTGTTAACAGCTGGCACACCTAGCAGAGCACAGTTATGCGGGATTTCATATTTGTTCATAACTTCATCCATTGTTGTATCTTCTGATTGATGGGAAAGCAGGTAATTTATACTCTCTGCTATTTCCTCTGGAAGAGGTTGTACCTTGTGTCTGGGACTATAGAACTTTTGGGCCAGCCCTGGCATTTTTCTTTTTTGCATTGGGTTCTGGCCCTCAACTGGTTCATTATCAGAGTATTCTGGATATTCCTCCTCATAATGGGTTTCACCTGGATATTCATCATCAGGTATTTCATGCAATGGTGTTGGCAGAGGTGCATTGTGCAGCAATTCTTGCAGACTACCCAGTGCTAGACCGAAGATAATTCAGAGCAGTAAAAAACACAGTGGGGCATCCATCTTGTTCAAACTGGAAGAGAAACTTTATTTACACACTTGCTCACACATCAATTACAGTACCTCTCATTGGCTGTCAATAACAGCACCTCTCTTTGGCTGTTATCATTGTCAGTTACTATTGGCTGCTACATTGTCAGTCATTCACCACCTGCACCAAGATTGTCTGAGTAACAATACAACATTAAGATTAACTTCTTTACAATTGAGAGCATATTTTTCATACACGTCAACACCCCCACTTGCTCTCGCATTGTTATCTTAACTCAAAATAAAACATCCTAAGGTTTTCTACCTTGCATCATGTAGACTTTTACATACATGGTTACTCTCCAAACATAAACTTTGCAAACTCCATCAACTTAAATTTTGTTGCAGGTTTTGTCATCACATCTGCTACCATCTGGTCTGTTGGGCAATACTCCAAACTTATTTTGCCAGTGGACCTCACGAAGTGATATTTTATGTCCACATGCTTGCACCTCTGTCTAATTACAGGCTTCTTTGCTAACGCAATTGTACCCTGGTTATCCTCATAAACCTTGGGTGTTGGGTACTGATGTCCATCAATACCTTCTAGTAATTGTACTAGGTGCATACACTCTTGTAGTGTTGCGGCTAACGCCATATACTCAGCCTCACAAGTTGACAGTGCAACGGTGGGCTGCTTTTTGGTTTTCCATGAAATCTCGCAATCTATTGGTGCATGTAGGTAGGCAGTTTTGACACCCATCTGATGTAAAATCAGGTTTTCCTGTGCTGCTTTTTGCATCATCACTCTGATACTGGTCAGGTTAGCAGTAGGAGAAAATGTCTCCTCATAGTCTACAGCCAATATTTGACTGTATCCTTTGGCTACATACCGTGCCTTGTATTTATCAGATCCATCCTCATTGTTCTTGATTGCATATACCCATCTACCCCCCACTGCTTTCTTACCCTCAGGCAAGTTGGTTAGGGTAAATGTGTCATTTTCTCTCAGCGACTGCATTTCCTCATGCATTGCGTTAACCCATTCCTTTGAGTTAGTTGAGGTTACAGCTTCCCTGAATGTTAGGGGGATGTTACACATCAATCTGTAGCAATAATCTATGTTAATCATTACATGATCATCACTCGCCTTGCCAGTTACATATTCACTTAAGTAACCTGGTTTCTTCCTCAATCTAGAAGGGTAACGTGCAGGCTCATGCTTATTTTCACCTATCTGTGCTTGGCTATTCACCTCAGGCCTAGTTACTGGATCTTGGCCCTGAGTATTTCCTGGACTCTCATCAGTATTTTTTCTCATCCTACTGGCCCTATTCTGCACCTCAAAGTCATCGTCACTGGGGGTCATGTCAGTCTGTGTCTGCCTCTCTATAATTGTTTTGGTCACAAACTTCACCAGTCTGTGCTTCTTTACTTTCCCATTGTCAGGATAGTAAATCATGTAAGCTGGGCTATTCTTGTCGTACCCAACAAAGATTCCCTTCTCACACTTTGAGTCCAGTTTTCTCTTGTCCTGTTTATAGGCATAACACTCAGACCCAAACTTTTGCATCCTAGACAGGTTGGGCCGTTTTCTTGTCAGCATCAAGTAAGGAGTCTGCTTTGTGCGCTTGTTAAAGCATCTGTTCCTCACTACAGCTGCTGTCTGCACTGCATAGGTCCAAAACTGTTTAGGTAACTCACTCTCTATTAGCATACACCTGGCCATGTCAAACAGGGTGCGCTAATTTCGCTCAGCAGTACCATTCTGGTGTGGTGAGTATGGCGCTGAGGTCTCATGTCTAATGCAATTTCTGCTGAGTAGTGCCTGGTAATTCTTTCCCATGAATTCAGTACCATTGTCAGACCTCATACATTTAATCTTCCCGTATGGGGCTGTGTCAGCAAGAAACTTCTCGGTGGCTTGCACTGTGTCACTCTTATTCTTTAGAAAGTACACAAACACTGCACTGGAATAATCATCAGTGATTGATAGCGCAAACCTGTATCCCTCTCTGGACTCTGGGTCTATCGGTCCCGCTAAATCTGTGTGTACCAACTTCAAAGCTGCTTTGGCTCTTACATCAGGGTCCCTGTTCCTAGTTTGGATAAACTTTCCCTGAGTACACACTTCACAGTGTAGAGCAGGTTTGTCTGTTTTGCCCTTAATTGCCATACCTTCAACAATATTCTGTAATTTTTTAATATCTTCATAATTACAGTGCCCTAGAATCTCATGCCATGTCTGCATATCATAACTGCTCTTACATTGGTCATCACATTCAACGTTTACCGTGTGCAAGTAGTACAGTCTGTTGTACTCATGAATGTGGAATTTTGTACCGTCCTTGTGTTGTAGGACGTCTTCCCCATCCCTGAAAATTACGGTTGCTCTGCTGGAAGTAGCTGCTTTTACAGAGAAGATGTCCTGCGGGTATGAAGGGATGTACAATGCCTGCCTCAGTTTTATGTTGTGGCGACGCCCTTGGCTGTTGACCAAGCAAACCTCCGCGTCTCCTCTGCGCTCCGCGACTCCATCACACCTTGTGCCGTCAGCCAACTCCACGCAGTGCGTCTCGGACTGGAACATAACGTCGAACTTCTTGAACCTTGCTATATCAGTGATGATATGCGAAGTTGCCCTCGTATCGACCATCAGCCCTTTCAACTCGACTCCACGCTCTGACTGGATCTTCGCGTCCCTTTCACTCACCAGGAATGCATATTCCTTGTTGTTAATCTCCCCGGAAACTTGTCGTGCGTTGTCCCGCCGCTGTTTCCGTCTGCAGGTTGCGTCCCGATGTGTGGTGCTTTTACAGTGACTACACCACTGCTTGCGTTGACATGCTCTGGCTTTATGTCCTTTTAGGCCACACCTGAAACACACGATGTCCGCTCTCTCCGCACTTGTACTTGTCGTGTCGGGTCTCACACTCGGTTGCACACGTGCCTTCATGACATTGTCGTCGGATGCTGCTGCACGCATCTTTTCCGTATCTTCATAGCTCCGTAGTTTAGTTTTAAATTCGGCAAAAGGCATTGCCTGCTCACTTTGCGTGACATGGATAGCAAATGGTTTGAAAGATTCAGGCAGTCCCTTCAGAATCATTGCAATTAACAGTCCGTCACTCAATACCTCACCAGCGTTTCTCAATGCTGTGATGGCTGTCTCTGCCCGTATAACATATTCAGTTACACTCTCGCTGCTCAACTTTTGAAGTGAAGTCAGTTCTGTATACAGACTTATTACACGTGGCTTTCCCTTACCCGCATAATGATCTCTCAAAATAGTTAGCGCTTTCCGCCCCTCGTCTACTGCTTCTCGCATTACCAGCGACAAACTCTTGTCATCCAGAAACTGGATTAGCTCAGCAAATGCCTCTGCATTTTTGGCCTCGTCTCCTTCTTCATTGTCGGTAGGCTCTTCCAAGATAGTATCCTTTAGCCCTTGTAACCGAAGATGGCCCAAAAATTTTGTCTCCCACAGCTCATAGTTCTTTTCATCTCCGTCAAAAACTAGCCGAGACCAGCGGCTACTCGACTGGGTGCTCCGTCTACTCATGGTGCTAGCTTAGCCAGTTAACTCACCGGACATTTCTCTCGGTGGTAAATCCCTGGGTACCTCTGGGTAACTCTAGGTAAAGCTGGGCCCATAACCTGTTGGCAGAGGTGCATTTTGCAGCGATTCTTGCAGCCTACCCAGTGCTAGACCGAAGATAATTCAGAGCAGTAAAAAACACAGTGGGGCATCCATCTTGTTCAAACTGGAAGAGAAACTTTATTTACACACTTGCTCACACATCAATTACAGTACCTCTCATTGGCTGTCAATAACAGCACCTCTCTTTGGCTGTTATCATTGTCAGTTACTATTGGCTGCTATCATTGTCAGTCATTCACCACCTGCACCAAGATTGTCTGAGTAATAATACAACATTAAGATTAACTTCTTTACAATTGAGAGCATATTTTTCATATATGTCAACACAGCCCATCATGTCAACTCCACCATTTAATCATGGCTGATCTATCTCTCCCTACTAACCCCATCCCCCTGCCATGTTCCATATCCAGTCTTTTGAGAGGTGCTGGGTGTGATTGGGAAACTTACTGCAGTGAGATGAAAATGGTGAAGTTCCCATGGGATGTGGATATTGTTACGTTTATGCAAGCCTTTTAAAGAGACGTTAATTAAATATGGAAGCAATTCTTTAGTATATTAATGGAGGAAAATAACTCCATGGCGTGGCAAAACACTTTAACTCCCCTTTCCATACCCACACTGACCTTTCTGTACTAGGCCTCCTCCACTGACAGAGTAAGGCCCAGCGCTAATTGGTTGAACAGCGCCTCATATTTCGCTTGGGCAGCTTACACCCCAGTGGCATGAACCTTGACTTCTCCACTCCACTGGGCTGGAATGGAACCAATGTGCTTGGGGGAGTGTTTGCTAGTGCTGTCGGGGAGGATTTAAACTAATGTGGCAGGGGGATGGGGGCAAGAGCAGAGAGGCAGAGGGATGTAAAACGAGGGTAAAAGCAATAGGTAGCAAGGTGAAAAGTAAAAGTGGCAGGCAGACAAATCCAGGGCAAAAATCAAAAAGGGCCACGTTTCAACATAATTGTATAAGGGGTAAGAGTGTTGTAAAAACAAGTCTGAAGGCTTTATGTCTCAATGCAAGGAGCATTCGTAATAAAGTGGACGAGTTAAATGTGCAGATAGTTATTAATGAATATGATATAGTTGGGATCATGGAGACATGGCTCCAGGGTGACCAAGGCTGGGAGCTAAACATCCAGGGATATTCAATATTCAGGAGGGATCGACAGAAAGGAAAAGGAGACGGGGTAGCGTTGCTGGTTAGAGAGGAGATTAACGCAATAGAAAGGAAGGATATTAGCTTGGAGGATGTGGAATCGATATGGGTAGAGCTGCAAAACACTAAGGGGCAGAAAACGCTAAAACTTTGCTAACGCTTGGAACTGAGTGAAATCCAGGTTAGCCGGGAAGTGGTGTTAGGTAAATTGAATGGATTAAAGGCCGATAAATCCCCAGGGCCTGATACGTTGCATCCCAGAGTACTTAAGGAAGTAACCGCAGAAATAGTGGATGCATTAGTGATAATTCCTCAAAACTCTTTAGGTTCTGGAGTAGTTCCTGAGGACTGGAGGGTAGCTAATGTAACCCCACTTTTTAAAAAGACAGGGAGAGAGAAAACGGGGAATTACAGATCAGTTAGTCTAACATCGGTGGTGGGTAAAATTCTGGGTCAGTTATTAAAGATGGGATAGCAGCACATTTGGAAAGTGGTGAATTCATTGGACAAAGTCAGCATGGATTTATGAAAGGTAAATCTTATAGGATTTTTCGAGGATGTAACTAGTAGAGTGGATAAGGGAGAACCAGTGGATGTGTTATATCTGGTCTTTCAGAAGGCTTTCGACAAGGTCCCACATAAGAGATTAGTATGCAAACTTAAAGCACACAGTATTGGTGGTTCAGTATTGATGTGGGTAGAGAACTGGCTGGCAGACAGGAAGCAAAGAGTAGGAGTAAACGGATTATTTTCACAATGGCAGGCAGTGACTAGTGGGGTACCGCAAGGCTCAGTGCTGGCACCCCAGCTATTTACAATATATATTAATGATCTGGATGAGTGAATTGAAAGCAACATCTCCAAGTTTACGGATGACATGAAGCTGGGGGGCAGTGTTAGCTCTGAGGAGGATGCTAGGAGGCTGCAAGGTGACTTGGATAGGTTGGGTGAGTGGGCAAATGCATGGCAGAATCAGTATAATGTGGATAAATGTGAGTTTATCCACTTTGGTGGCAAAAACAAGAAAGTAGACTATTATCTGAATGGTGGCCGATTAGGAAAAGGGGAAATGCAACGAGACCTGAGTGTCATGGTACACAAGTCATTGAAAATAGGAATGCAGGTGCAGCAGGCAGTGAAGAAAGCAAATGGTATGTTAGCATTCATAGCAAAAGGATTTGAGTAAAAGAGCAGGGAGGTTCTACTGCAGTTGTACAGGGTCTTGGTGAGACCACACTTGGAGTATTGCGTCCAGTTTTGGTCTCCTAATCTGAGGAAAAAACATTATTGCCACAGAGGGAGTACAGAGAAGGTTCACCAGACTGATTCCTGGGATGGCAGGACTTTCATATGAAGAAAGACTGGATAGACTCGGCTTGTACACGCTAGAATTTAGAAGATTGTGGGGGGATCTTATAGAAACTTTCAAAATCCTTAAGGGGATGGACAGGCTAGATACAGGAAGATTATTCCCGATGTTGGGGAAGTCCAGAACAAGGGGTCACAGTTTAAGGATAAGAGGGAAGTCTTTTAGGACCAAGATGAGAAAATCATTTTTTACACAGAGAGTGGTGAATCTGTGGAATTCTCTGCCACAGAAGATAGTTGAGGCCAGTTCATTGGCTATATTTAAGAGGGAGTTAGATATGGACCTTGTGGCTAAATAATAATAATAATAATAACTTTATTTGTTAAGCACCTTAAAAACAACCAAAGCTGACCAAAGTGCTGTACAGAAAAAAGAAAACAAGCAAGACATCATAAAACAGGCAGAACAACAGAACATACAACTAACACGAGGCGCATAAATTACATACAAAAATCCAAACAATAAATTAAAAAACATAAAACACAAGTACAAACAACACAGCAAAACCAAGCAAATAAAGTTAATAAACAATTCGACACCTCACTGGTCTACAAAGGCCATGGAGAATAGATATGTCTTCAAGGGATCAGGAGGTATGGAGAGAAGGCAGGGATGGGATACTGAGTTGAATGATCAGCCATGATCATATTGGATGGCGGTGCAGGCTCGAAGGGCTGCCCCTATTTTCTATGTTTCTATGTTTAAAGTAACCATTGATTTCCCTCACTCTCCATCCACCCCCTTCCCAGTTGTCTTGCTGTCTCCGACTATATTTTATCTCTGTTTGCTTTGTTGTTACCTTCTCCCAACAAACAATGATCTATTCTATATGTTCCTTCATCTCTATTCCCTTTGTCCTGTTTTCACACCTTACACTTCCTTACCTATGTATCTCACTCTCCCCAGAAGAAGGGTCTCGACCCTGCGGTGTAATCTCCGTAGTTTACACCCCAGCAGTATGAACATTGACTTCTCCAATTTCAGGTAGTCCTCGCTTTCTCCCTCTTTCCCCCTCCCCTTCCCAGCTCTCCCACAGCCCACTGTCTCCGCCTCTTCCTTTCTTCTTCCCGACCCCCCACCCCACATCAGTCTGAACAAGGGTCTCGACCCGAAACATCATCTATTCCTTCTCTCCATAGATGCTGCCTCACCCGCTCAGTTTCTCCAGCATTTCGTCTACAATCGATTTTTCCAGCATCTGCAGTTCCTTCTTAGTAAGTGTTCAGATCGTGTTATGGTGCACCCAGAAGTGGCATTGAAACGCAGCGTCTCAACTCGAAACATCGACCATTCTTCTGCTTCCACAGATGCTGCCTGACCCACAGAATTCTTCCAGTAGTTTCAATTTTGCTCGGGATTCCAGCATCTGCAGTCGCCACAGTCAGGCTCAGCTGCAGATCCACACTCTGAAACTGCACCACACCGCCATCACTTGGTTAGATAGCAGTACTACAAGCAGGGAAGAACCAGTGGCCCAGATAATAAAAAACGCACTCTCAATGTTGATAAATGCATCTCAAATAGGCCCAGACACATTAGCCTTGGCCATTATTCTGCATTCAGTGGACCAGAGTACTCTGTAAATACTGCACTGTTTTGCCCGACTCTTCTGAAGACTTTTCTTCCTCTCACCTCTTTTGGGCTTGAACTGGAAGCAGAATATATGTGTGAGAGGGAACTGCAGATGCTGGTTTAAACCGAAGATGGACACAAAAAGCTGGAGTAACTCAGCGGGACAGGCAGCATCTCTGGAGAGAAGGAATCAGTGACGTTTCGAGTAGAGACCCTTCTTCAGACTGGTTAGGGATTAGGGAAACGAGAGATATAGACGGTGATGTGGAGAGATGGGGAACAATGAATGAAAGATATGCAAAAAAGTAACGATGATAAAGGAAACTGGCCACTGGTGGCTGTTTGTTGAGTGAAAACGAGAAGCTGGTGCGGCCTGGGTGGGGGAGGGATGCAGAGAGAGGCAATGCCGGGGCTACCTGAAGTTAGAGAAATCAATATTCATACCACTGGGCTGTAAGCTGCCCAAGCGGAATATGAGTTGCTGTTCCTCCCATTTACAATTAGCCTCACTCTGACAATGGAGGAGACCTAGGAGAGAAAGGGCGGAACTCGTGGGGGGGGGGGAGGAGAGCTCCTGCCGGCCAATAAAAGGCCCCGTGAACGGGCCGATTCAAGCCCCACGATTGGGGGCGGACGAAGCTGCTATAGCTGGAGTTCGGAGTCCCTCACCAACCAGGTCAGCTCCCGATGTTACTGTCAACAGGGCCCACAGCCGAAGCCTCGCATGTGTGCCCATCATCTGTCATTCCTTTTTTTCAACATGGCGGATTTGCTCTCTGTCTCTGCTGCAGAAAGCAGCCTCCGTTCCATCCATCATGCCACCCTCTGTCGCTACTGCATTACTCTTTTCACCCTGTACATGAATGGTCGCATGTTCCATGGACAGTGTGCACACATTCTGTGTTATCATCGCCCTTATACAAACATGAGTAAGGACCGGGTATCTGAGGGACGAGTATTCTCCAACGACCCTCTGCATCTCTCCACCTGGTTCTTTATCTGTCGTACCATCATGACCCCCCACTGAACCTTTGCCCTTTGAAACCTATTATCCCTGTTTTCACCTGCCTCTTTCACAACTGTTTCTTCTGGAGATTGTGATAACTGGCTGCTTAATTTACAGCTACTTTCACCATAATTTTCATTTAATGTATTATTTTAGAGAAATCACATGATTTATTTTGCTAGTGGAGAGGAATCAGCAACCAGACACTGGTATTGAGAGCGTCAAGCATTTTATTTCATTTTATGAATCATTTATTATTTGATTACTGCACAACTACAAAGTAAATCAGGGGAAGAGATTACTTGGTTCTGGAAGAAATGTGTAGTTTGGGTCTGTACTACATCTTCTGTTTCCCGCTTTTGACTCCATCGGGCACCTCTCCCTTTGCCCCACTGTCACCAATCCCATTGTCTCCACTGTCACCAATCCCATTGCCCCACTGTGTCACCTCTCCCATTGCCCCACTGTGTCACCTCTCCCATTGCCCCACTGTGTCACCTCTCCCATTGCCCCACTGTGTCACCTCTCCCATTGCCCCACTGTGTCACCTCTCCCATTGCCCCACTCTGTCACCTCTCCCATTGCCCCACTGTGTCACCTCTCCCATTGCCCCACTGTCACCTCTCCCATTGCCCCACTGTGTCACCTCTCCCATTGCGCCACTGTGTCACCTCTCCCATTGCCCCACTGTGTCACCTCTCCCATTGCCCCACTCTGTCACCTCTCCCATTGCCCCACTGTGGCACCTCTCCCATTGCCCCACTGTGTCACCTCTCCCATTGCCCCACTGTGTCACCTCTCCCATTGCCCCACTCTGTCACCTCTCCCATTGCCCCACTGTGTCACCTCTCCCATTGCCCCACTGTGTCACCTCTCCCATTGCCCCACTGTGTCACCTCTCCCATTGCCCCACTGTGTCACCTCTCCCATTGCCCCACTGTGTCACCTCTCCCATTGCCCCACTCTCGGTCACCTCTCCCATTGCCCCACTGTGTCACCTCTCCCATTGCCCCACTGTGTCACCAATCCCATTGCCCCACTCTCTGTCACATATCCAATTTCCTCACTCCCTGTTGCCTCTCCCATTGCCCCACTTCATGTTGCCTATCTCCTCCTCTGTTAGCGTCACCACGTCCCTGACTCTCTCGATCACCGCTACCCACCCCCACCCCCTCCGTGATCTCTCTACCACTTTCTCTGCCCTCTCCATTGCCTCTCGCTGTCCTTTACTCTGCTCACTTCTTTTCATCACCATCGCATTCCTATCTCCCCGTTGGTTCTGCCTCCATTCTGTCACCTCTCACCCTCTCGTCATCTCTCTCCGTCGTCTTTCCTCCTCACCAACACTTCCCTCTTTCCCTAATGTTTCTCCCATTCCCTGACACGTGTGGTTCAGACGTCTCTTTCTCTCTGACTCCTTTCCCTCTATTCCTGTTTAACATCCTCCTCTGTTGAGTCGCTTACTCTTCTTTATTTCACCATCAACTTTTTCCTCCTTCTGTTGTCACTCTTTCTGTCTCTGTCTTCTCGTCACCTTTCCCTTAGTGGTATTCCCTGATGGATACACTTACTTTGTTCTGTCTCCCAGTTGTCAGATATCCTGATCAATACTCAATAGGGTGTGTTGATTTGTAGCTTCTGATGAGCCTACACATTTGTCCCAGAGCACGAACCTAACTTCCCAACGAATCATCAAAGTTTGTACACATTAATCAAACCCAGCGCATCTATAATTGTTAATTTAAAAAATAGCTTATTTGGATTAAGCCATATATTCATTACAATGCAATGTCTACCAGTTATACATGCTTGAATATGCAGTAGCATCAACGTAATATAATAAGATCATTGAACATTTACACGTTACTTTTGAAAGGATAATGAGTCGAACAATAACTGCTGGAGTAACTCCGCAGGTCAAGCAGCATCTCAGTGAGACGTGGATAGACGATGTTTCATAATAGGAGGGAAAAAGGTTGATGATGGAATGGGGCGGGACAAAGCCTGTTGAGTGTCTCTCCCCATTTTCTCTCCATATTTCTCACCCCTACTACATTACTTTGAATAAGGGAGCTATTGATGTTCGACATTTATCCTATTGCTTTTGGAAGACAAAAGTTGTTAAGGAATGAAGAAACGGGAGAATATGGAATAAAAAATTAGTATTGGACAATACGTAAAAAATGCTTACAAAACAAATGGGGGCACAGAATATCACTGCTGACATGATTAAGGATTACACCAAAGCATTTAGGATGTAGCCAACAAATGGATAGGACCCATTGGGGACCAATCTCTTTCTGTAACCATGGGATGTAGATGGAATCTGAAATGGATAATTATCCTCTGTATTCACTGAAGGGATTCCTCTTCACTTCCCACACTGACCTTTCCATCCTCAGCCACCTCCGTTGTCAGAGTGAAGCCAATCACAAATTGAAGGAACAGCATCTCATATTTTACTTGAGCAGCTTCCAAATCAGTGGTATGAACTTTTATTTCTCGAACTTCAAGTAACCCCTGTATTCCCTCTCTCTCTCCACCCTTCCCCGACACATGTCGCACAAGGTTCTCGTTCTCTCCTGTTCCATTTATCGTCATTACTTTTTAAAATATCTTTAATTTATTGTTCTACATTTCTCCATATCACTGTCTATATCTCTCGTTTCCCTTTCTCCTGACTAGTCTGAAGAAGGGTCTGGACCAGCAACATTATCCATTCTCCACTCCAGAGATGCTGCCTGTCCCGCTGAGTTTCTCCAGTACTTTGTGTCTTTCTTCGGTTTAAAGCAACATCTGCAATTCCTTCCTACACCTCAGTTTCATCGATGCTTGTATCCCTTGTCCCGGAGGTAGAACAAGACATCTGTAATGGAATATCCATGGAACCGGAAGCTCACGTCAAGGTGAAGTAGGACTCAAAGCTCAAGAACAGGTCTGGTGCAGTCCAGGATAGCCACAGCGCGGGAGAAGGCCATTCAGTCCATCGTGTCTGTGGAAGGGTAGTCCACTGGTCCAACTAATGTTTTCCTTTAACCAGTTGGCCTGGCCTCCTATAAACACCACAATGTAATCTGTCCTGAATCACATTCAAATGACGGCGATATTGAGTAGATGCCACCCACTGTATACTGATGTCTGGTGCCTTAGGGTCCCACTTGCAGATGGTTTCAGTGCTGATGGGGGCATATGGTTGGCTTTTCCCTGAGGCTGGTTCTCCATGGTGAAGGTCGATCGTCCATCTGGTGATGGTGCCGAGGACAT
Organism: Leucoraja ocellata; assembly: GCA_036785375.1. Lineage (NCBI taxonomy): Eukaryota > Metazoa > Chordata > Chondrichthyes > Rajiformes > Rajidae > Leucoraja > Leucoraja ocellata. Next base: position 258,487 of record JAWMAR010000392.1, on the reverse strand, counting down.
GGAAGATGCTGATCCCTGAGTGGTGAGCACACGGAGAGTGAAGGAGGGAGCTCGCTGATGTCTTGCTCCATATTAATGGTCCTTCTCATGCTGTTGGTGAGCCCCAAATCTCAACGTGCCCGGGAATATGTGTCAGTGAGTTGGTGAAGTTCCTCTGAGTGTTTACCGTCACAATGTCGACTCCAGGTGAGGTCTGACCGCACTTTATATCTTGTCTTAGGGCTGGACGGGGCTGGTCAGGTTCCCAGCTGATCATGTGTGGGAATACTTTACCTCCCAACAGCTCATGGGATAGACTCCGACTATGACTAATGAGGGGGATAGAGCTGGGAGAATGTTTCCTCTCCTATGTCCCTGGAGGGGTATATGTGCTGTTGGACCGTGCAGAGAGCGTGGGTGATTGATGGAGTGGGTAAGGGGTGGAAGTCGTGGCATCGTGTGTACTGAGGATACATACGCTCTGATCCAGCTGACCCTTCCAAGGGGGATGGGAAGTAGATGGTGAATGGGAGGGGACGTGAATAGATCGTTGGTGCTGTCCAGAAGCAACGGCGTGGGACTGGGATGACAAGCCAGCGCAAGTGGTGATTGACCCGGAGAGAGCAGTGTGGCACCGGCTGGGCGAGGTTGGGGTATCATTGAAGCTGTGGTGGGTAACGATGTAGGCAGGTGGGGAAGGAGAAAGAGGAACTGAGAACGGGGTTTATCCGTTTGACAGCTGCTGCCCAACTGGGGAACAGCTGATATGTTTATCAGTTATTGGGCTTGAACCAATTCATCACATTAGAAAACATTTGTTCAGGCTTCGTTGCAGCATGTTTTATTGACACTGAATCTGCCTTCGAAAGCTCTGGTAATAACGGCTCTTTGTTCACAACTTTTTCCTGTATCTCAGCCGTATTCTTTACAGACTTCAGTGCCTCAATCCGCTCCAAGAAACCCGCTTTCGCACCATATTTCTCATCCTGTATCATGAGGTCAATGTAGGCTGGGATGGATAATGGGTTGGGTCTCAGAGCTATTTCATCAAGTCGTTTAAGGCTCCTGGACGTCCGTTGAATCAGCTCCAGCACTTTGTCATGAACCGCATCATACTCCTGCGCAAGCAACTCCTTGACTTTCTGTTGGGTCATCTTCACTCCATGGGCCTTCTCATACATTGCTTTCAGCTCATTGTATGTTCTCTTTTCCTTTTCTGTTTTGCAGATAACCCTGCTAAATTCTCTTTTGTGATCGGCCCAGTCACATTTCTGAGGACAGACTGTACATTTTCCCGATGAATCCATCGATGTGCACCAATTCCCAAGTTGATTTAAAACAACAAAACAAGGAGCGTCGCAGGTGAAGTCACATTGCTGACAGTTGTTTGAAAGATAAGGAATCAACTTCCTTTTTTTAACAACAACATTAACTACATACTCAAAATCTTTATTTGCATCCAGATTGACCTGGTTTTGATCCAGAACCTGTTGCGTTATCCTGACTTCCTCCAGTTTTGTCAATCCTGCTTTGACCTGAATCTGCAATCCCTCCACAATAGCTTCCAACTGCTTACGCTCCTTCAGAACCTCCCTGGTCAAACACAAACTTTTTGCTTCCATCGTGTTCAGAGCTGTGAAGAATTTCTTCATATTGTTTGCTCCCATATTCCAAATCATTGCAGCAAAGTTAATATCATCTTCCTCCTCTCTCCTGCTGTCACCGGGTATCCCCAAATTGCCCGTGTTTTCAGATATTGGACGCTGTGCAAAAATGGCTGAATTGTTAAACTTGAAGTACATTGGCATACCCGTTTTGTCTTTGGGACACGGTACACCAGCTTTTTTCAAGGCATCCAGAATGGGGGGCTGCTCTATGTCTGCGAATGTCACCAAGATCCTAATGTTCTCTGCAATATCTTTTCCAAAAATAGAAAGAATCGAATCAAAGACATATTTCTGTGTCGGAGTCAGGCGAGCCAGTGCAGCTTGAACAACAAAACACACAACGTCGATCTGATCAACGCCCTGTGGGGAAGTGAAGAACTCACGGATTTGCTCAGTGATCTGTTTATCCCGCTTGATGCCCTCGGTGCCTCCGAATCCTGGCGTGTCAACGATGGTCACAGAGTAATCGATGTTAAATCCTACCTGATGGTGGAGCTGGTAGGCAGTGATGGAGGATGTCTGACTCTCAGCCTGGGATTTTCCTGTCTCTTCCTGTATTAACTTGTATCTGAAGTTGTCTCCCCATTCCACGCCCAAGATGTAGTTGATCATCCCATTGATGAGGGTTGTCTTTCCTGACCCAGTTGCTCCCAAAACTATAATTGTCTTCATCTTGTGTGCGTTTGTGTGTTTTCCAAAGGAGCATTTCACAAGTTGTTTGGAACAATTAACCACCTCCATCTGCAGCTTTAGCTTGTAAATGGAAGGGTTTCCTCTGGATAGAAGTTCCAGGGCTAGTCTGTTTTGGGCATTTTCTATTTTTATTGAAACCTCCTCACTTGTTGCGCTAGATCCCACTTCTCCACAGTCAGCAGACACTCGGACACTGTAGATGGTCTCGGGTTTCAATCCCTCTAAACGACAGTGGCATTGTGTGTCGGATGACTGAACCTCTTGCCATAACTTACCCCTCATGTTTGTTTTAACTGACGGTTCTTCTCTATATTCAATTCTGTACCGAAATATTTTAACATCAGCTCCAATCTGACCTGGTCTGTCCCAGTGCAGTATTGGGCTGGGTGAACAATCCTGGAAGATTGGTTTAACAGGTGGACTTGCTGGCCGGGTGATGCCCCTGTAGCTCTCACTAGCCTTGCTGACCCCGACCTTGGTCACTGCTCTGTATCGGAAGTAATACTCCTGGTGTGGCTGTAACCCAGGTATTGTGAAGGAGTGGCATTGATCAGGTGTATCCAGAATTGTCCATTCCTCCTGCTGGCTACCTCGGTACTCTACCTTGTAGCCCACAATCTCACCGGCACAAAATGTCGGTGGCTGTAACTGCAGCGTCACACTGTCATGTGTTGTTCTACTATACATAGGTATCTCGGGCTGTGACGGAGGAACAAAGCACCGGTTCTCCAGACATCCTCCATCATACAGGTAAATTGACGCTCCTATGTTGCTGTCATCCCGCACAGATCCAACAGCAAATTTTATTTTCCCATCTGCTATATTGGCGGTGGCAAAGTCCAGGAATGATCCTGAAAGCTCCCTCATCTTCCGGGATACAGATGGCAAATTAAACCAGGAGTCACTTTGTCGTTGTGTACATGCTCCATCAGCAGGAGGTTGTGTCTCCATTTTCTGAGCTGTGGGAGATTGGAGGTAGTTGTTTGCCTCTGACAGGTAGAGATCCTCATGATGTAATGTTGTTAATGTAAAGCAGACCACGTAATCTGTTGCTAAATCAAGACACATTTCATGTATCTCAATCTCTGAGTTCACAACTGGTATATCTTTTAATATTTTGAGGTAATAACGCACAACCCTCAGCTCCCGTGCCTTGTCATCCAGCCATGTGGTCAGTGCTTGGTGTTTGAATGGTGACTGCTCCCTGCTCTTCAGTATGTCTGCCAGCAACACTTCCTCTGCGCCGCCGCCCCGAATAGACGGTAAAACTTTACACAAAGTCCCCTGGAAAACTAATTTGTACTCCAGACACATATTTTGGAATCGACGTATAATATTTATAATCTCAGGAAACTGAACTGCGATACTGTCTTTCATCAGATCATTGCACCTCATCACGGCCTCATTGAGCTGTTCTAGGACATCCTGGCAGCGATTGACCAGTCCCACGCTGATCTCCCTCACCAGCTGGGCAGCTTTTGAGTCGAGTTTATTGAGAGGATAGAGCCAGACTGTGATGGGCACTGAATGTTCTCCACCTGAGCCCAGGAGGTTTGGAAGTGTTGCGTAGATATTGATGGCTTCTTTGAACGTGGTGGGATTGTTCTTCAATGAGAAATCCCCATGAAATGTGCAGCTAATCTTCTCGGCATGTGACTTTTGTTCTTCTGTCATTTCCAGGGAAGCTTCACCCTGAATCACAATCAGAGGGAGAAGTTTAATCATCACCTCCATGTTACCCTGAATATCCTGTATCTTCTCTGTTGATGAAGCCATTTGGTCAAACACAAAGAAGGCCTGGGCCCCATACAGCACTGTTGTAATGACATGGGTGGCTGAGCCCTCATCAAACACACTCGGGTAGGTAATATTCTGTCTCCCTAAGTGACTCATCGTCAGTTGGTCAAACCTGGTTGTTGCTTTGTACTGAAGGGTAACGCGTGCTTGTTGCTTTGATTCCTTGGTGTTGCTGAGATATTTTGCCGACCCTTTCACCTCCACTAACCCACCCAGGATACTCGCCTTCAGTGATCCTGACACATTGAGAACAGCGGCTTTCTTCTCCATGGAGTCTGATGCAATGATGCGAAACTCAGTGCTGGGCTGGTCACGACGATCAAGGTTGTTCTGCAACGTCTGCAAATCCCACAATGTGACGTCTACAGAATGAAACAACAATCAAAACTAAAAACAAGGGAAATTGTGTAATGCGTATTCACTTTTTTTCTCATTGGTTAATTCCTCTGCATTAACCCTCACATTAACGTTTTGCCGCCATCTTATCTGAGTTATTCTCCTTGCCGTTTCCATCCTGCTCAAACTTCCTCTGCGACTAAATTGTTTCCCCTCTATCCCAGATGTGACGAGCATTCTCTGATCTGGAACATTTCCAGATTCTCTCTTGTAAGATGCTGCCTGATTCACTGCGACTGACACCTCGTGTGTGATCTCCGTCCGGGACGCCGCTGCCTCCTCCCTGATCTCCCAGTGTCATCACCGATACAACAAGTGGCCAGTAGAGCAACCTACTTTAATGCACACCATGTCATTCTTCTCACAATAAAATGGCTCTTTTTTCACTATCAGAACGGATTTTCCCAGCAATATACTTCTCATTGGCGAATGCGACAGAGAGGGTTGAATTTCAGACATCTCCTATATGTTCTCACCCAATGACGCTTTGGTGTTTGCCTAGTTACCACCAACCCCCTCCCCCCACCCGCTCTTCATTCAACCGAACATTATTTGGGATTGTCATTAACCTTGTCTCCCAGTAATACTTCGTATCGCCTTCCCCACTTTGCTTTCCAAATTACGTTTTCAAGTTCACCTCTCACTACCTTTTGGAGGCTCTGGAGGGAAATTCCCCGTCACTCCTGTCGAAGGTGTCAAATACTATTACATTGCTTTCCTATTTTCAACCTTCGCTATTCCTTGATATCCACGAATTTTGGAATCGCTGTATCTACATTCCCCGTCATGGGAACAGTTTGACCCCGAATGAATCCCACTGGGACTATAGTGCTAACCAGCCCAATGCCTCCCTACAGCTCTGGCCCTCATGTCGTGGCAATCTTCGTTGCCCTCTTTCCAACTTCATGGTACAATTCCTGTGGCACAGTGACCACCATTGAACACAGTATTCCAAATGTGGCCTCGCCAATATCTTGTCTAACTATAACACGATGCCCCAACATCTATAATACTTCTACTGAGTGATGCAAGGCAATGTACCAAAAGCCTTTCAGGTATCTATGTACCTGTACTCCTAGATTCCTGTGTACTACAACACTCCCAAAGGCCATACCATTCACTGTGAAACATAAAAATATAGAAACATAGAAAATAGGTGCAGGAGTAGGCCACTCGGCCCTTCGAGCATGCATCGCCATTCAATATGATCATGGCTGAGCATCCAACTCAGTATCCCGTATCTGCCTTCTCTCCATGCCCCCTGATCCCTTTAGCCGCAAGGGCCACATCTAACTCTCTCTTAAATATAGCATTACGTTCCAGCCTTGCAATGCAGCAACTTGTAATAATGTTGAAATGTTCCTTACTGCAGATCAGGGATTTAATTCAACAATCTTCTTTATACTACCGCAAAAATGCACTGAATCTAACAGTCGTAGTTACTATAGTCAAATAGGTAACCTAAACGTATGGCACCACATTAACCATCACTGATTCGTCTGGTGACATTCCAGTACCTGGGATCAGAGTGTCTGAGCGGCAGTCGTACAGCATTCCCAACTGGAAAGGCCGGCCCAGAGTGGCCAGTTGCAAGATTCCACTCATCACTGCACCGGGATTGGAGACACAGGAACGCCAGTGACCTGAAACAGAGAGTGGAATGAAATATATGATGCAATATCAGAGAGCCCAGAATCAGTGAAACTCCGGTAATTTAGTACCGACACCCCTTTTTGTTAAATAAATCCCCCCTGGCTCCAAATCTTTGGTGATACCGTATTCGGAATATTATGTGCGCTTCTGGTCGTCCCATTACGGGAATGATATAACCATATAAAATATAACAATTACAGCACGGAAACAGGCCATCTCGACCCTTCTAGTCCGTGCCGAACACATAATCTCCCCTAGTCCCATATACCTGCGCACAGACCATAACCCTCCATACCTTTCCCGTCCATATAACTATCCAATTTTTTTTTTAATTATAAAAACGAACCTGCCTCCACCACCTTCACTGGAAGCTCATTCCACACAGCCACCACTCTCTGAGTAAAGAACTTCCCCCTCATATTACCCCTACACTTCTGTCCCTTAATTCTCAAATGTCCCCTTGTTTGAATCTTCCCTACTCTCAGTGGGAAAAGCTTATCCACGTCAACTCTGTCTATCCCTCTCATCATTTAAAGACCTCTATCAAGTCCCCCCTTAACCTTCTGCGCTCCAAAGAATAAAGCCCTAACTTGTTCAACCTATCTCTGTAACTTAGTTGCTGAAACCCAGGCAACATTCTAGTAAATCTCCTCTGTACTCTCTCTATTTTGTTGACATCCTTCATATAATTAGGCGACCAAAATTGTACACCATACTCCAGAATTGGCCTCACCAATTGTAGATGACTAGTGCATGTGTCTTTAACATTGTGACCTCACCACTGCTAACCACTCCCCATATTAGATGTATAATTGCAACCTCCCCACCCATAGTTCTCTCTCTCTAGCTCCGGTGACAGACCACGTACAGCTAGAACAGCAATGCTTGTGAACTATCAATAAACAATTAGTAAAGACACGATGTGTTGGTGAGACTTCTTTACATGGTGTCACAATTGTGCCTCCGCGCCTCCTGTTTGTCGGTTTTTATTTACTTTTGACCCAGTCTCTATCCCTGGTTCTATCTCTCGTGCCATGGCTAACTCTTGCCGCAAGCCCGATGCGCTTGTCTTTGATGAGGACATTGCCCATCGCTGGGATGTCTTCAGACGCGATTTCCAGCACTATGTGACGATCGCCCACCCTGCAGCCACCGCTGAGACGCGAGCCTCTCTGCTCCTCAACCTGGCCGGTCCCGATGCCCTGGAACGGTCTGAGTCGTTTGTGTATGCTGCAGGTGAAGATGCTCAAGACCCGGTATGTCTTATAGCTAAGTTTACTGCGATGTGTGACGTCCCCACCAACTGCATTTTAGAACGTTTTAAGATGTTCAGCCGACGTCAGAACCCTGGCGAGTCGGTCAACAACTATATCGCCGCGTTGAGACACATGGCCAGGCGTTGTCGCCTGGAAGCTCTGACCCCCGAACAGGTGACCCGGGACATCCTAGTCTACGGCCTCCGTGATGCTAAGCTAAGAGCAGAACTTCTGCGGAGGCCTGATCTGTCTCTGGAGGAGGCTCTGCACGCCTCCCGCATGGCTGAGGCTGTCGCCTCCACTGCCGCCTGATGACCATGACATTAACTTTGCCACTGCTACTGGCCGGCGGCGGGACGTTGCCCCGCCACGGCAACAGGGTTCTCCTGCACCCAGGTCCGGCGGCACTCGACGTTGCCCCAACTGCAATTTTGCCTCACACCAGTTTAATGTGTGCCCTGCCTTGGGAAAAACCTGCAACTTTTGCAGAAAGCTAAATCATTCCTCTGCAGCCTGCCGCGCTCGGGGGAAGCCGGCCCCCCCTTTTCGAAGAATGCCAGTTAACCTTGCTCAGACTGATAGCGTGCCTGGCTCCGAGTCTCTGCCTGACGAACTCCCTTTGTCTGATACCAGTTCCTCCCAAGGGGAGGGCAGCGTTTTTTCACTGCTGGATGCCCATACCTTGGTAACAAACCCCTCAGTCCAAGTCACTGTCAATGGTTCGACCTTCTCAGCGAAAATCGACACAGGTGCTGTCACAAATGTTATGACAACAAGCCTGTTTCAGCAGATAAGGACTAATGAGAAAGTGTCTGCTGCTCACTCCCGCCTGCATGCCTATGGGGGAGCCGTACTCGTTCCCGTGGGAAAGCCAACCCTACACTGCAAAGTCCTGGAGGCCTCTCGGCCCCTCACCTTCTACCTGCTAGACTCCGACAACGTTACTTTGCTGGGCGCCCGGGCGTGCCAGGACCTCGGTTTGGTCTCCTTTCACCGTGATATCCACCAGGTGCGGACCCTCATGGACCCCCTGCATGAATACCCTGACCGTTTCGACGAAAAGCTGGGCAGGCTGCCCAGCTGCTACAAGATTGCTGTTGACCCCAGCATAGAGCCAGTGATCCGCTCGCCGCACCGCGTCTCCTTCGCCATGAAGGACAAGGTGAAGTCTGCGTTACTGAACATGGTCTCCATGGGCATCCTGAGAGAGGTGAGCGAGCCCACCCGGTGGGTCTCCACCATGGTGGTGGCTGCGAAGAAAGACAAATCTGAAATTCGCATTTGCATTAACCCCAAGGACCTGAACCTGGCCATCAAGCGCCCGCACTACCCGATGCGCACAGTAGAGGAGGTCGCCGCACAGGTTGGCCCGGCCACTGTTTTTTCGGTCCTCGATGCCAAAAGCTCTTTCTGGCAGATACTGTTAGACGAGCGATCCTCCTACCTGACGACCTTCAGCACGCCTTTTGGAAGGTTTCGATTTCTGCGCATGCCATTCGGCATCAACTCTGCCAGTGAGGTGTTCCAGCGGACCATGGAGCAGCTGTTCGCCGGTCTGCCGTGTGCCATCATCGTTGACGACATCCTGGTCTACGGCAAGGACGTGGCTGAGGACGACCACAACCTCCGTCAAGTCCTAGATCGGGCCCGGTAAATCAACCTGAAGCTTAACCCGAAAAAGTGCCGCTTCCGCGTTAAAGAGGTCACCTACGTGGGCCACGTCTTTACTGCCTCGGGGCTGAAGCCCGACCCGGAGAAAACGGCTGCTGTCTCCGGGATGTCCTCACACACCGATGTGCCCGGGCTGCAGCGTTTCCTAGGCATGGTGAATTACCTGGGAAAGTTTATCCCAGACCTCAGCGAACTGAGTGCGCCCCTGAGGGAGCTCATCAAGAAGGACACTGCCTGGGCACGGTTCCCGCAACACCAACGCGCCTTCGACGCCCTGAAGTCCCGGCTTATCAGCGCCCCCACCCTCAAATTCTTCGACCTACAGCGTCCCATCATTCTCACCTACGACGCCTCCAAGTTTGGTTTGGGTGCCGCTTGCCTGCAGCTCCACGACGGCCGGCAGCTGCCTGTTTCCTATGCGTCCCGCACCATGACCCCTGCCGAGCAGCGCTACGCTCAAATTGAAAAGGAGCTTCTTGCTGTGGTGTTTGCTTGCTCCAAGTTCAAGGACTACATTCTGGGCAACAGCTTCACGATCGAGACCGACCACCAGCCACTGGTCACCATCCTAAACAAGCCGATCCACGTTGCCTCTTCTAGGCTGCAGCGCATGATGCTGCAGCTGCAGCGTTTTACTTTTGATGTCGTGTATCGCAAGGGCAAGGACATGTTCGTGGCCGACACGCTGTCCCGCGCACCGCTGCTGTCCTCTGCACGCCACCCCTACGAATCGTCTGACCTGATGGTGCTTAACGTTAACTTTGTGCCTTCGCAGCAGATGCAGTCCCTGGTCACACATACCGCCAAGGATCCGGCCCTGCAGCAGCTCGCCGACGTCATCCGACAGGGCTGGCCTGAGCGCCGGTCCTCCGTGCCGGCCAGTGTCGTCCCATACTTCCTGGTCCGCGACGAGCTTGTCCTGCACGACGGTGTGGTGGTGAAAGGACACAAGGTCGTTGTGCCCGCCGCGCTGCGGGACCACTATTTTCGGACAGCCCACAACGGTCATCCTGGGGCCGAGGCCACTCTGTCCCACGCCCAGAGTCAGTTCTACTGGCCCGGCATGGCCCAAGACATCCGGGAGAGGGTCTCCGCCTGCGCTACCTGCAATAGCCTAGCTCCACATCAGCAACGACAGCCGCTTCTGCAACAACCTGCCCCTGAACTGCCCTGGATGGCGGTCGCCACTGACATCTTCGAGTGGCGTGGCAAACACTTCCTGGTCCTCGTTGACTCTTATTCCAACTGGTTTAAGGTCGACCAGCTACACTCACTCACCTCCTCGGCTGTCATCGGGAAGCTGCGCTGCCACTTCGCCACTTTCGGCCCCCCAGCTCGCCTCCAATCTGACAACGGCAGCCAGTTCACCAGTGCCGAGTTTCAGCGTTTCGCTACCAGTTGGAACTTCAAGCATTATACCAGCAGTCCCGAGTACCCGCAGAGCAACGGCCTGGCGGAACGCGCTGTCCGCAGTGCTAAGGACTTGCTGGAGCACTGCAGACTGTCTAAATCTGATTTCTACCTGGCCCTCCTTAATCTTCGCAACATCTCCCGCGACTCTGCCCTGGGCTCGCCTGCTCAGCGGCTGATGGCTCGCAAAACTCGCCCTCCGCTCCCTGTAACCCAACAGTCCCTCGCGCCCGCTATCCTCCAGCCCGCTGCTGTCAAGGAGCGCATTGCCACCAAACACGACGTGCAAAAGCGTTCCCATGACCGGTCCTGCCGCCCTTTGCCGCATCTGTTTCCCGGCCATTTCGCTTAGCTGTTTAACTGTTTGTTTACCTGCTTGTAGCGCATGAGACGTGGTCGCTTGGTCACTACTGTATTGCTTTGTTTCTAAGAGGAAGGATGTAGATGACTAGTGCATGTGCCTTTAACATAGTGACCTCACCACTGCTAACCACTCCCCTTATTAGATGTATAATTGCAACCTCCCCACCCATAGTTCTCTCTCTCTAGCTCCGGTGACAGACCACGTACAGCTAGAACAGCAATGCTTGTGAACTATCAATAAACAATTAGTAAAGACACGATGTGTTGGTGAGACTTCTTTACACCAATGCCTTGTACAATTTAAACATTACATCCCAACTTCTATACTCAATGCTCTGATTTATAAAGGCCAGCACACCAAAAGCTTTCTTTACCACCCTATCTACATGAGACTCCACTTTCAGGGAACTGTGCACAGTTATTCCCAGATCTCTCTGTTCACCTGCATTCTTCAATTCCCGATGTGAATGCTTTAGAGGATACAAAGTAGGTTTCCAGAATGATGCGTAGAGCTGGAGTTATTAGGTACAGGGAGAGGTGGAACGGAGTAGGATTGTTTTCTTTGGAACGCCGGAGGTTCCGGGGAGACGGGGTATAATTTAGCACCACGTTTGTTTTCTACATATGGTGTAGAATTCTGAAGAGTGTAAAATGATGTAAATAAAGGTAAAACACTCGTCCACCAATGTCTGCAAGTTCCAGTCTCTTGTAACTCTACACCACCGCAGCTCTGGGCTCCCAGATACATCAGCTCAAGTACCTCAATGCCGGCACACCCAGCAACGTGTTCTGAAACAGAAAACTTCAATCAGAAGCGATAAGAGCAGACACCAAGGCAGGGGTGTGTTCTATCCGGAAACGTATTTCGATGGCAAAATCACCATAAAACCAACTGAAACATATTGCAACATGTATCCTCAGATATCCCAGCCCTGCTGTTCACAGCTATAAAAAGCAAACGCCTGCAGTCCCCGTATTATCTGGTTGTGTGGAGATATGTTCAGCCAGTTATATTGCCAAACTATGATCATGTTGTCACAACGCGGAGTTACTGCGCACTGAGTGGAAGGAACATGGTCAGTACAGTGATGGCGGCGAATCCCTGCATTCAGCAGTTAAATTCCAACATGCACAGAGCTGGATACACACACGCATGACATAGATAGCCCCGTAAATGCGCAGAACACAAAGTGCTGAAGGAACAGGGAGCAGAACATGGACAGATGACGTACAGAGTTTCTCCAGGGATATTATTTACAAGAATCCCGCAGATTTTTTTTTTTTGTGTTTCCTGGGAACACGCATCTGATTCACTCACCGGTCGAGGAAGCGTCCGTCTGCAGCTGTAGGGGGGTTGCAGCGTTGACGATGGGCCGAACTGTCTCGCTGGGAGCCCCCTCCTGCACTGTAAGCGCTGAAGTCAGATGCTGACCCTCACCGGACTGACACAAGCACCGCGCCGGGAGCTCTGATGTGCCGCCGCCTTGAACAAATCCCAGAGTCGACTCCAATGCCAGCGGTGATATCTGTGGGGGAACGATATTCTGAACCTGTTCAAGTGCTGCCGCGGGTTCCTCTCCGGAAACTGGACTGGAATGCGGAAATTATTCTATGAGTTTCAGTCTTACTGACTGGAGAGACCGAGGAACTACTCACGGCGCATCAAGCCACAAAAATCGACAAACAAGCTCATAAGGTCATCGGTGGTAACAGGAGAATTAGGCCATTCGACCGATCGCCTTCTCCGACTTTCAATCATGACTGATCTATCTCTCCCCCCCTCCCCCCCTCCCCCCCCTAACCCAATTCCCATGACATTGGTACTAATTAAGAATCTATCTATTACTGCTTTTAAAATATACATGGACTTGGCGTCCACAACTTTCGGTGGCAAATATGTCCACAGATTCACCACCCCCTGACTAAATAAATTCTCAGGCTATGATTCCGAGGTTATAACCTCACGTCCTAGAATCTCCCACCAGTGGAAACATCCTCCCCACATCCACTCTATCCAAGCCTTTCACTATGCTATACGTTTCAATGGACCCCTCCCCCTCATTCTTCTAAACAGCAGCGAACACAGGCCAAGTGCCGTCAAACGTTCATCATATGTTAACCCACTCATTCCCAATAAGGGGTCTGCGTGTGATGTGCACTAGGAGGGGACTAGTTGACGGGAATGTTGGGTGGACGCCGTCACCCTCCACAGCCACGACCCTGCCAGTAACCATTGAGTGGTCCTGAGCCACAATCTACCTCCTTGAAAAACGTCGGAATATCGTTGATTGGACTCGACTGGACTTCATTTAGCATTCATTTTTCAGGTTCTTCCCTTTCTCACGTATTTGTTCACTGCGAGTTGCTGGATTGTAATCATACAGTCATTCCGCTGACTGGACGATTTTTCGCTCTACCACGGTACACGTGATGATAAACTAAACTCAGGTTAACAGATTAGATTTAGGATTCTTTGAATAAAGTTTATTTTTGAAATAAAGATAAACTGTCGCCTACCAATGTCTACCAATATTAAGAAGGAGTTTCTCCAGCTTTTTTGTGTAATGTCTACCAATTGTTTCTCTACTCCATCCACTGCCCTGGGCTCCTGTGTGTATCCAAAATCTCAGCATGGGTAAATCAACCCACCCAAAAGCTTCATAACACTCACAACTTTTTTTATTTTTCAACAATCGGAAAATTCCTCGGGGTTGCCTCAGCGGAGGTGGACTGGGAGCAAGATGGCCAAAATCATAGCGATCTACGGTACCGTTTTTTCTAAAATCAATATACAGCGCAGACAGGAAGTGGTCACGCTGAGACTTTTAGATATATACATGTCCTTTCTCAAATTAGGAGACCAAAATTGTACACGATATCCCAGGTGAGGTCTCACCAGGTCCCAGTACAACTGCAGTAGGACCTCCTTGCTACTAAACTCAAATCCTCTCGCAATGAAGGCCATCATGCCATTGGCTTTCGTCACTACCTGTTGTACCTGCATGCTTACTTTCAGTGATTGATGTATAAGTGCACACTGGTCTTGTTGCACCTGCCCTTCTCCTAACCCTGATAATAATCTGCCTTCCACTTCTTGCAACCAAAGTGAATAACCTCACATTTATCCACATTACACTGCACCTGCCATGCTTCTGCCCAATCACTCAACCGATGCAAGTCACCCTGCAGCCTCATAGTATCCTCCTCGCAGCTCACACTGCCACCCAGCTTTGTGTCTTCCACAAACCTTTAATTCCCTCGTCTAAATCGTTAATATATTTTGTGAAAAACCAAGGTCCTAGCACAGAGCCTTGCGACACCCCACTAGTCAATGCCTGCCATTCTGGAAAGGACCCATTAATTCCTACTCTTTGTTTCCTGCCTGCCAACCAATTCTCTATCTATGTCAATACTCTATCCCAAAAACACGCTAATCTTTTGTGTGGGGCCATGTCAAAGGCTTTTTGAAATTCCAGATACACTACATCCACTGTCTCTCCCTTATCCATCTTGTTACATCCTCAAAAAAATCCACAAGGATTAGTCAAGCATGATTTCCCCTTCATAAATCCATGGTGACTTTGACCGGTCCGTCCCTGCTTTACCGGATGTGCTGCTGTAACATCTTTAATAATCAATAACTGGTCTATAATTCTCCGTTTTCTCTCTCCCTCCTTTCTTAAAAGTGGGGTGTCATTGTCTGCCCTACAGTCCACAGGAACTGATCCAGAGTCGAGAGAACAGTTGAAAATGATCACTAATACACCCACGATTTCTCGCACCACCTTGAGTGCTCTGGGATGCAGACCATCTGGCCCTGCGGATTTATTTGCCTTCAGTCACAACAGTTTACCTATCACCATTTCCTGACTAATGTGGATTCCCTTTAGTTACTCCCTCCCACTAGATCTTCGGTCCCCTCCTATTTCGGGGAGATTGCGTGTGTCATCCTTAGTAAAGACAGAACCAAAGTACTCGTTTAACTGTTCTGCCATTTCCTTGTTTCCCATTTTAAATTCACCCGTCTCTGACTCTAAGGGTGTAACATGCTACAGAGCCTGTTCATGCGCTGTATGGTCCTATCTACAGCATAAGGGTGAAGTGTGGTAATCTCACTCAGACCAGGCACTGTCTTCGACTCAGAACCAGTTCAAGATAGATGATAATTTGCAGCCTCAGTGAAAATAATTATTATCTCCCCCTCCTTAAACAGTTGATGCGGGAGGGGGGGGGGGGGGGGGGGGCATTTGATTCAGAGGTGGAACATTTAGTTTGTGTCTTTATAATAACAGGATGGTGCAAAGTGCTTCTCGGTGCGGGCAGACTGTGTTGTGATACAGGAAACGTGCAGCTAACCCAGGGCAAAGCTTGTTTCCGTAAACATCAATGCGGTGGGCAACTGACTGAGATGCATTAATGACATTACTGTGTGGGTAGGGGAATGGAGCTGGCGTTGCAGGGGAAATATGTTTTTCCCCTTTGCCAAGATCAGCCTGGCAGTGGGGGCAGACTGAGCCCTGGTGGTAATTAAAGGTGAATAATATGCTGCTCCATGCTGACCCACCTGTCCTGTATGTAATGGAAGGGCAGTGAGGAGAATGGGGTTTCACACATCAAGTGTAGATCGCGCAAAGCAGCATCAGACAGACTGGTGGTTATTGGCACAGCACGTAGAACAGCCTCATGAGTCTGCACGTCAAATATAACCTTTCAGCTGCTTGGTTCGGTTATTCAAGTTGCAGCGTCTGTTTTTCAATTTAGTTTAGTTTAAGATACAGCGTGGAAACAGGCCCTTTGGTCCACCGGGTCCGCACCGATCAGTTATCCTCGAAAACCAACACTATCTGACACAAACTAGGGACAATTTTAATTTTTATACCAAACCAATTTACCTACAAACCTGAAGATAGACACACAATGCTGGAGTTACGCAGCGGGACAGGCAGCACCTCTGGATAGAAGGAATGGGTGATGTTTCGGGTCGAGTCCCTTCTTCAGACAGTCTCGACCCGAAAAGTGTATACATTCGGAATAAGCTAGCAGTTGCAGTTCCTTCCTACACAACCTACATACCTGTACGTCTTTGAAGTGTGGGAGGAGACCAGAGATCTTAAAGAAACCCATGCAAGTCAAGGGGAGAACGTACCAACTCTGGACAGATAGCACCCGTAGTCAGGATCGAACCCGGGTCTCTGTTGCTGGAAGGCAGCAACTCCACCGTGGTGCAAAGGTCCTGTTAGTCGTAACTATTCGCAAGAAGTCCATTGATATAATGGCGCCCGCCTCCCTCTTACTGGCAGCTGCTTGTCAGTTTGAATGAGACTAAAGAATGTAAAAGAGATGGAAGGACCTCCGTGAGAGGAATTAATCGGGTAAATTCTCAGCCTTTTGCCCAGAGTAGGAGAATCAGTACCAGAGGACATAGGTTTAAGGTGAGGGGGGAAAGAAGGTACCAGAGGTGTAATATGTTTACACAAAGGGTTGTGGGTGTGTGGAACGAGCTGCTGGAGGAGGAGGTTGAGGTAGGTACTGTTGCAATGTTTGAGACACAATTAGACAGGTGCATGGATAGGACAGGTTTAAAGGGATGTGGACCAAACGCAGGCAGGTGGGACTAGTGTAGCTGGCACATGTTGGCCGGTGTGGGCAAGTTGGGCCAAAGTTCTGGTCCTCGATTCCCCAATTCTGGGCAAGGGATTCTGTGCATAAATAGGATGAGGACAAATAATTTATGTGAGATTTAGCTGGGTCGAAGGGCTTGTTTCCACACTGTATCACTCTATGACCTTGCTCATGTCTGCAGTTATAGTCAGTCACACAGCAAGGAAACAGGCCCATCGGCCCAGCTTCCCCATGCCGGCCATGGTGCGCCAGCAACTCTAGCACCAGCTGGCCATGATTGGCTGAAGGGCCTGTTTCCATGCGGTATTGCTCTATGACTCTATGACAATGATTCTAGACATGAAGTGCTGGACTAGCTCAGCGGGCCAGGCAGCATCTCTGGGGGGAAAGAATAGATGATGTTTTGTGTCGGGACCGTTCTTCAGACTTCAGTGGAGTGGAGACAAATCCAGGCTGGAAACAAATGATCTCAGGCAGGGTGGCACCCTAGTAGGCCCATTGGGTTGTTGTCTGTCCATTCCCTCTAGCGATCCTCCCTGAATCGCAAGTTCCTCCAGCATAGTGTTTTTCACAGCATGCAGAAAGATCTACACAATGTCCAGGCATGTACCGAGAAGTGGTCAGTAGCATTTGGACAGGCCAATGGCCATCTCCAAAGAAAGGGAATCCAACCACCATCCCCTGGCATTCAAAAACATTGCCACCATCATCAATACATTTGGGTCACTATTGACCAGAGGCTGTAAATACCATAGTTATAAAGGACAGTTCTAGGTATCCTGCAACGAGTGACTACATCCCAACACCTCACATTTATCCACCTGCATGTTTACTTTCAGTGACTGATGTACAAGGACCCCCAGATCTCGCTGAACATCCCCTTTTACCAACTTGACACCATTCAGATAATAATCTGCCTTCCTGTTTTTGTCACCAAAGTGGACAACTTCACATTTATCCACATTATACTGCATCTGCCATGCATCTGCCAACTCACCAAACCTGCCCAAGTAACCCTGCATCCTCATATCAATTTTCTTCACAGTTCACACTGCCACCCAGCTTTGTGTCATCTGCAAATTTGCTAATGTTGCTTTTAATCCCTTTATGTAAAGCATTAATGTATATTGTAAATAGCTGCGGTCCCAGCACTGTGCCTTGCGGTACCCCTCTAGTCACTGCCTGCCGTTCTGAAAGGGACCCGTTAATCCTGATTCTATGTTTCCTGTCTGCCAACCAATTTTCTATCTATGTCAGCAGTCTACCTCCAATACCATGTGCTTTAATTTTGCCCAATAATCTCCTATGTGGGACCTTATCAAATGCTTCCTGAA
Organism: Leucoraja ocellata; assembly: GCA_036785375.1. NCBI lineage: Eukaryota > Metazoa > Chordata > Chondrichthyes > Rajiformes > Rajidae > Leucoraja > Leucoraja ocellata. Next base: position 240,646 of record JAWMAR010000392.1, on the reverse strand, counting down.
AATCCAGGTACACTACATTCAATGGCTCTCCCTTGTCCATTTCCCTAGTTACATCCTCTAGGTATGTTACAAAACCTACCTGAATCGTCATTAGGAATCTGCCCTCAGCCATGTCGGCGATTTTGGCGCTGTTTGGAGGGGGCGGGTTTAAAACGCGATTTTTACTAGGCTGTACTAATCGCACATGTTCAGCCTAGTAAATCATTAACGAAAAATCGCTGCAAGACCCGGTCGCAAAAGGTATTATTAGTTTTATAGGCCTCGATAATATAGTTCTAATAGTTTAAAAATTACTGTCTGATTCCGCAACCCCTCGCAGCCCCAGGGTTTTATAGAGCAAACAATTAAAGGTATGTACCTTATTTTTACATTAAATGGGGCATATATATAACCCTATATATCAAGTTATCTGTAGCGAGTAGCTCATTTTGGGCTTTTTATATCCCGCAGTATTTTTCTCGGCATTTGAGGGCACTAATCCAGCGCTATGTCAACGTTCTAAACCAGCGCGTTCCACATGAACCCACTAGAAAGCCGATTTAAATGGGCATTTATTTACAGCAATTGAACACTAAATTCCTTCCATTTGGCCTATAAATTAATGTAAATTAGATATAAAAATCAATTTATATTGTGAATTATTTGTGAATAATCTTTGGACACTTAGGCTATTTAAAAATGTTAATCTTTCCTTAAGAAATGGGCGTTTGACTATCCAAGATCACAGCTTTTTTGTAATGTCCATTGAAAATCAATAGGGAACAAGATGCTAATTTCAGAGTATGAAAATGGTCATAACTTTTTTAATACTTGAGATATGAAAGTGAATTTGGTGTCAAATTAAACTTATTGTTATGCTTTATCTGATGGGATAAATTGCAGACTTGATTTTTTAAATCTCAAAATTTTGTAACATTGCTACATCCTCAACAAATTCCAGAAGATTAGTCAAGTACCCTTTTGAAAGCCTTGATCACATTAGTGCTCGTTATCCATCCCTTCACACTAATTCAATCTCATCCATTGCCTACAGGTGTTTTAGTTTTAGAGATACAGCATGGAAACAGATTCTTCAGCCCATTGAGTTCACAGACAGCGCTTATTGTAGTTCTATCATTCACACTGGGGGGTAATTTACAGTGTTCATTGGAATGTGGAGGAAACTGGAGCACCAGGATAAAACACACGCGGTCATAGGGAGAATGTACAATCTCCGTACAGACAGCACCCATAGTCAGCATCGAACCCGGCCGCCTGGCGCTGTAAGGCCGCAACTCTACAACTGTGCTAGCGTGCTGCCCTGCACATCTTTGGGATCACATCTTTGTGGTCACTGGGACACTGAAAGAACACGCACGCGTTCACAGGACATACAAACTCCATCCAGACAGCACCCGAGGTTTGATGGAAAGCGGGTCTCTGGCGCTGTGAGGCAGCAACTCTACCGCTGCGCCACCGTGCACCACTCCTTGGGTTGTTAATCTTGCTCAGCTCATGTATCGTCCATCATGCATAGTCGTTCCACCACTGGATAGCGTGCAACGAAACAGCTTTTCACTGTACCGCGGTGCACATGACAAGAATAACTAAAATAAACTTATTTTATTTCAACATTAAACCAATGGGAATATCGATTGAGCAAGTTTAGAGCCTGAAAACTGTAACTACCAGGTTTAGGACCTGCTTCTTTTGCTACAGACATCAGGCTATTAAACAATACAACCACAAATAAGCTCTGTACTACATAGACTGTTATTGTTATTATTTCACTATTATTGTTTGTTTATTTTTTATGTGTACGTATACATATATATGTGTGTGTGTATGCATCAGTGTACACACACACACACACACACACACACACACACACACATATATATATATACACATACATATACACATACATATATATATATATATATGTATATGTACAGTGGCTTGCAAAAGTATTCATACCCCTTGAACTTTTCCACATTTTGTCACGTTACAACCACAAACGTAAATGTTTTTTATTGGGATTTTATGTGATAGACCAACACAAAGTGGTGCATAATTGTGAAGTGGAAGGAAAATGATACATGGTTTTCAAATTTTCTTTGGTTTACAAATAATAAACTGAAAAGTGTGGCGTGCAAAAGTATTCAGCCCCCTTTACTCTGATACCCCTAAATAAAACCCAGTGCAACCAATTGCCTTCAGAAGTCACCTAATTAGTAAATAGAGTCCACTTGTGTGTAATCTAATCTCAGTATAAATACAACATTTGTTCTGTGAAGGCCTCAGAAGTTTGTTAGAGAACATTAGTGAACAAACAGCATCATGAAGCCCAAGGAACACACCAGACAGGTCAGGGATAAAGTTGTGGAGAAGTTTAAAGCAGGGTTAGGTTATAAAAAAATATGCCAAGCCTTGAACATCTCACGGAGCACTGTTCAATCCATCATCCGAAAATGGAAAAAGTATGGCACAACTGCAAACCTACCAAGACATGGCCGTCCACCTAAACTGATAGGCCGGGCAAGGAAAGCATTGATCAGAGAAGCAGCCAAGAGGCCCATGGCAACGCTGGAGGAGCTGCAGAGATCCACAGCTCAGGTGGGAGAATCTGTCCACAGGACAACTGTTAGTCCTGCACTCCATAAATCGGGCCTTTATGGAAGAGTGGCAAGAAGAAAGCCATTGTTGAAAAAAAGCCATAAGAAGTCCCGTTTGCAGTTTGCCACAAGCCATGTGGGGGACACAGCAAACATGTGGAGGAAGGTGCTCTGGTCAGATGAGACCAAAATTGAAGTTTTTGGCCTAAATGCAAAACGCTGTGTGTTGCGGAAAACTAACACTGCACATCACACTGAACACACCATCCCCACTGTGAAACATGGTGGTGGCAGCATCATTCTGTTGGGATGCTTTTCTTCAGTAGGGACAGGGAAGCTGGTCAGAGTTGATGGGAAGATGGATGGAGCCAAATACAAGGCAATCTTGGAATAAAACCTGTTAGAGTCTGCAAAAGACTTGAGACTGGGGCAGAGGTTCACCTTCCAGCAGAACAACGACCCTAAACATACAGCCAGAGCTACAATGGAATGGTTTAGATCCATGTGTTAGAATGGCCCAGTCAAAGTCTAGACCTAAATCCAATTGAGAATCTCTGGCAAGACTTGAAAATTGCTGTTCACAGAAGCTCTCCATCCAATCTAACTGAGCTCGAGCTACTTTGCAAAGACGAATGGGCAAAGATTTCAGTCTCTAGATGCGCAAAGCTGGTGGAGACATACCCCAAAAGACTTGCAGCTGTAATTGCAGCGAAAGGTGGTTCTACAAAGTATTGACTTAGGGGGGCTGAATACATTTGCACGCCACACTTTTCAATTTTTTATTTGTAAACAAATTTGAAAACCATGTATCATTTTCCTTCCACTTCACAATTATGCACCACTTTGTGTTCGTCTATCACATAAAATCCCACCTCGACCCTTCTAGTCCGTGCCGAACACGTATTTTCCCCTAGTCCCATATACCTGCGCTCAGACCATAACCCTCCATTCCTTTCTCGTCCATATAACTATCCAATTTATTTTTAAATGATAAAAACGAACCTGCCTCCACCACCTTCACTGGAAGTTCATTCCACACAGCCACCACTCTCTGAGTAAAGAAGTTCCCCCTCATGTTACCCCTAAACTTTTGTCGCATAATTCTCAAGTCATGTCCCCTTGTTTGCATCTTCCCTCCTCTCAGTGGGAAAAGCTTATCCACGTCAACTCTGTCTATCCCTCTCATCATTTTAAAGACCTCTATCAAGTCCCCCCTTAACCTTCTGCGCTCCAAAGAATAAAGCCCTAACTTGGTCAACCTTTCTCTGTAACTTAGTTGCTGAAACCCAGGCAACATTCTAGTAAATGTCCTCTGTACTCTCTCTATTTTGTTGACATCCTTCCTATAATTAGGCGACCACAATTGTACCCCAAACTCCACAATTGGCCCCACCAATGCCTTGTACAATTTTAACATTACATCCCAACTTCTATACTCAATGCTCTGATTTAAAAAGGCCAGCACACCAAAAGCTTTCTTTACCACCCTATCTGCATGAGATTCCACTTTCAGGGAACTGTGCACAGTTATTTCCAGATCCCTCTGTTCATCTGCATTCTTCAATTCCCTACCATTTACCATGTACGTCCTATTTTGATTTGTCCTGCCAAAATGTAGCACCTCACACTTATCAGCATTAAACTCCATCTGCCATCTTTCAGTCCACTCTTCCAACTGGCATAAATCTCTCTGTAGACTTTGAAAATCTACTTAATTATCCACAACCCCTCCTATCTTAGTATCATCTGCACACTTACTAATCCAATTTACCACACCATCATCCAGATCATTGATGTACATGACAAACAACAGTGGACCCAACACAGATCCCTGTGGCACCCCACTAGTCACTGGCCTCCAACCTGACAAACAACCATCCACCATTACTCTCTGGCATCTCCCATTCAGATACTGTTGAATCCATCTTGCTACTCCACCATTAATACCCAACCATTGAACCTCCTTAACCAACCTTCCATGAGGAACCTTGTCAAAGGCCTTACTGAAGTCCATATATACAACATCCACTGCTTTACCCTCATCAATTTCCCGAGTAACCTCTTCAAAAAATTCAAGAATATTAGTCAAACATGACCTTCCAGGCACAAATCCATGTTGACTGTTCCTAATCAGACCCTGTTTATCCAGATGCTTATATATATTATCTCTAAATATCCTTTCCATTAATTTGCCCACCACTGACGTCAAACTAACAGGTCTATAATTGCTAGGTCTACTCTTGGACCCCTTTTTAAACAATGGAACAACATGCGCAGTACACCAATCCTCCGGCACTATTCCATTTCCCGTTTGTGGTTGTAACGTGACAAAATGTGGAAAAGTTCAAGGGGTATGAAAACTTTTGCAAGCCACTGTATATATGCACACACACTGATTATTTGTTTCGTATTTCTTAGATATGTGTGTGTGTGTGTTTGCATATATGTGGATTTGTTTTTGTACACACACTGAAACACTCTTAACTCTTGATTTGACTCTTGCACAAGTTTGTTCACCTGCAAATCTGACAGTGGAGAGCAGTCTGCACAACGCCATTTATTTCTTTGAATCAAGGCTTCCTGTTTGTAAAACCACAGAGTAAAGGATGCCGCTGTTAGTCCAGCTCTGCAGAACAGGAAACTGCAGATTGACAAGCAGGGCAATTGTACATGAATCAAAGAATTTTTTTATGGACGTGAAGTGGGTCACAGGTTTACTCGGCCATCTTCTTGAAATGACCACTTCTCAGTGCAATCATTTGTCCAATCTTAGCGTGTATGTTGTCATCCAAAATACATATACATCTATAGATGCTCCTGAATACATCATCAGTGATGTAACCTGGGGTAATTGGGTGTTTCGGGTCTTTCAATATCAGGCACCTCGCCCAGGCGACCCAGCCGTGGTTGATCAGAGCACGACTTGTGTTCAGGTGGCATTCGCTCCTCCCCATGGAATAAATAATACATATACAAACAAAAACTATGGAAGAATCTCCCTGAGATGTCCAAGAGTCAAAAACTATTGACACAAGATCTTCAACCCACCAAGTTAATGTTGACCATCAAACACCACAGTGGCACAACAGTAGAGCTACAGACTTGCAGCGCCAGAGTACCGGGTTCGATCCTGACTACGGGTGCTGTCTGTACAGTGTTTGTACATAATCTTGAATGAAAGATACAGCATGGAAACAGTCAATTTGGCCCATTGAATCCATGCCGACCATTGATAACCCGTCCACACTAGTTCTTTGTTATCCCATCTTGACATCCACTCCTTACGCAAGGGCCGCAATTTACAGAGGGCCAATTAACCTACAAACCTGCACACCTTTAGGGTGTGGGAGGAAATCGGAGCACCCGGAAATAACTCGGTGGGCGGCGCGACTCACGTCGCAGCGGCCTCTGCAGTCCGTCTGTCTTTTTGTTATTTTTTGTCCCGTTTTAATGTAATTATTTTTTTGATGGGGTATGTGTGTGTGTGGGGGGGGGGGGGGGGGGGTGGGGGTAGGGGGGGGGGGACTTTTAAAATCTATCCCCTGCACGGAGAGCCCGACCTTTTCCCTGTCGGGTGTCCGTCGTCGTTGGGACCTAGCAACGTGGAGCGGCCTCCAGCAGGAACGACCTGGGGCTCCAGTCGCGGAAAAGCAGCGGACCTACTCACCATCACGGAGCTGGCCGAGTCCGGAGCGGGTGGAGCTGTGGTGACGCGTTGCTGTGGAGGCTTCGGGGATTCGGAGGCTACAACTGCAGGTCTGGTGGACGGTAACATCGGGAGCCCGCGGGTCCCGGCTGGGAGACCGCTTTTCGGGGCTTCAAAACGGCGACTTCACCCGCCCGAGTCGCGGGGTCGAGGATGACCTGGAGCGGGGCCTGACATCGCCCGGCGCGGCTTCAACGGCGGCGGGACTTTGCTAGCGCCCGCCGGGGGCTCCAACAACAAGACCCGGAGCAGGGCCTTGCATCGCCCGGCGCGGCGTTATATGGCCGCGGGACAATTGCCATCGCCCGCCGGGGGCTTTGACTCTGACATCGGGAGGGGAATGGGGAGTGCAGGGGAGAGATACGTTTTTTTGCCTTCCATCACAGCGAGGAGGAGATGCGCTGTGATGGATGTCTGTGTAAATTGTGTTGTGTCTTGGGTTTTTTTTTCTTGCGTGTATGACTGTAGAAACACCATTTCATTTGAGCCTCTATGAGGTTCAAATGACAAATAAATTGTATTGTATTGTATTGTATTGTATTGTATGGGGTCACAGGGAGAACGTAAAAAATCCACACACAAACAGCACTTGAGATCAGGATCGAACCCGGATCTCTGGCGCTTTGTGAAGACTCTACCGGCTGCGCCATTGTGCCACCATCTTTAGGCTCAGGGTTAAAAACTGTTCACACTGTATTACGGCTGATTTAGAGGTACCAAATACTTTGTTCTGCAAGACTGTATGAGCCCTTGAGTCGTGCGTTTTAAGACCTGGATCCTGCAGCAGGGAAACAGATCATTTGGCCCATGCAGTGCTTCTGACTCAAGTTCCGAGCCTGCTATTACACGCACATTTCAAATAATACGTGAATTGCTGCCACTATTACCACACTCGGGTAGTGCTCTCAATAGACAATAGACAATAGATGCAGGAATAGTCCATTTGGGCCTTTGAGCCTGCACCGCCATTCAATGAGATCATGGCTGAGCATCCACAATCAGTACCCCATTCCTGCCTACACCCCATATCCCCTGACTCCGCGATCTTTAAGAGCCCTATCTAGCTCTCTCTTGAAAGCATCCAGAGAACCGGCCGCCACCGCCCTCTGAGGCAGATAATTCCACAGACTCACAACTCTGTGTGAAAAAGTGTTTTCTCACCTCCGTTCTAAATGGTCTACCCCTTAATCTAAACCTGGTTCTGGGCTCCCCCAACATCGGGAACATGTTACCTGCCTCCGGCGTGTCCAAATCCTTAGTAATCTTATGTAATTCAATAATATCCGCTCTCATCCTTCTGAATTCCAGAGTATACAAGCTTAATCGCTCCATTTTCCCAGCATTTGACAGTCCTGCCATCCCGGGAATTAACCTTGTGAACCTACGCTGCACTCCCTCAATAGCAAGAATGTCCTTCCTCAAATTTGGAGATCAAAACGGCACACAATACTGCAGGTGTGGTCACACTAGCGCCCGGTACAACTGCAGAAGGACCTATTTGGTCCTAAACTCAACTCCTCTTGTTATGAAGGCCAACATGCCATTCGCATTCTTCACTGCCTGCTGAGCCTGCATGCTTACTTTCATTGACTGATGATCAAATCAAAGATTTCAAGCACGCTCTGAATGAAAAAAAAAACCTTGTCTCTTGAACCTTGTATGGGATGTTGCTTATTCTTTTGACTTTGTTATCACTTGGGATCCTAGTTGAGGCTGATGGTTAAGGAATCAAGCCGAGATCCTGACAATGTTATTGATAATGGACAGATTCCTGGTTAACAAACCAACTCGGGTGTTGATTCAGATTCTTACCGGACACTGGTTAATATTCTGGTCAGGTGCCGAGAAGTTTCAAACGGAGGTCCTGGTTAAAGCTCTGAGCAAGTTTCTGATCATAATTTTGTTTTCATTAGTTTGGAAATACAGAGCTGAAACAGAACCTTCAGCCCACTGAGTTAGCCCCGCCCAGCAATCGCTTGTACACCAGTTCTATCCTACACACGTGGGGAGATTTTTTACAGAAGCCAATTGACCCAAAAACCTGTACGTCTTTGCAGTGTGGGAGGAAACCAGAGCACCCGGAGAAAATCCAAGTGTTCACATGGAGAATGTGTAAACTGCGTACAGACATCACCCACAGTCAGGATTAAACCCGGTTCTCTGGCGCTATGAGGCAGCAACTCTACCACTGCTCCACTGTGCCGCCCATGACCAGAGTTCTGACTATGTCTCTGATCAGGTATCTGGTTAATATTTTGAACAGGTTGTTCGTTCGAGCGGAAAGAGTTTCCAATCAATGCGCTGAGCAGGTTTTTGGTTAAGACTTTGACTATGTTGCTAATTGTGGTTGCATCCGACTCTCTGACTAAGGTTCTGCCCAGTTTTCTGTTATATGTTTTGACCTGGTTTCTAGATCTAGTGTAGAAACAAGGAACTGCAGATGCTTGTTTAAAAAAAGAACGCACAAAGTGCTGGAGTAAATCAGTGGGTCAGGCAGCATATCTGGAGAACATGGGTAGGTGAAGGTTTGGGTTGGGACCATTCTTCAGATTCGCTTAGATTGAGAGATGAAGTCTTTGTTTGTCTGGGGTCATGGTCTCGGGGTATGTATGAGGAGGCGTCAGAGAGCAGGCTCCTGGCCTCTGCATACTGGGGTCAGATGCCAGACAAAAACAGTACCTCCCTTGTTGACCCTATTAATAACAATGTTGGGATTGTTACTGAGTGAGTCGAGGACTGTGCGTTCAGAGGGGGTGAGATTGGAGTGGGTAAGGGGAGTAGAGAACTCAGGATGGTTGCTGTCATTTGAAAGTAAAATCGTAAAGACGGGTCTCGATCTGAATTGCCACTTAGCCGCAGACAATAGGTGCAGGAGTAGGCCATTTGGCCCTTCGAGCCAGCACCGCCATTCAATGTGATCATGGATGATCATCTCAAATCAGTACCCAATTCTGGCTTTTTCCCTCTATCCCTTCATTCGGTTAGCCCTAAGAGCTAAACACTCTCTTGAAAACATCCAGTGAATTGGCCTCCATTGCCTTTTGTGGCAGTGAATTTCACAGATTCACAATTCTCCGGGTGAAAACGTTTTTCCTCATCTCAGGCCTAAATGGCCTACCCCCTTATTCATATACTGTGACCCCGGTTCAGGACTTCCCCAACACTGGGAACATTTTTTGTGCATCGACCCTGTCCAATCCTCTAACAATTTATTTGTTTCTACAAGATCACCTCTCATCCTTCTAAATTCCAGCGAATACAAGCCCAGTCGACGCATGCTATTCATGCGGTCCCGGGAATCAACCTGGTGAATCTACGTTGTACTCCCTCAAAAGCTATAATGTCCTTCCTCAAATTGGCAGAGCAAAATTGTACACTATACTCCAGGTCAGGTCTCACCAGGGCCCGGTACAACTGCAATAGGATAAGAATGTGTTGTACCATATTGTAATATTGTATACGGATGCTTAATGACTATATAACCTTTGCATTTCTGGACTGTTAGTTAGTTCTTAAAACTTGCACCCCGGAGCTGCTGGCTCTGTGTGGCGAATACTAAGAACTCTGCAGCGCTGTAATAGAATTATTAAGTTGTAACAAGTGTTTGTGTCGAGTTTTATTAAACTCAACATTGACGTAAAATAATCAGATTTCTCATGAGCTCCGCGCTTGTGATATGCGCTGCGTGCAATTATGTCACATAATTTTTTTGTAATCCTGCCATGCCACCCCCTTTTTTGAAAGGCTTCGTACGGGCCTGGTGTGTAATATTTTTGACACTGTCATAGGCCTTTCTTACATATGCTGTCACAACGCACTGTAGTCTCTGAACAACACCAGTAATTTCCCTTGCCCTCCATTTCAGAATAATAGTGTTTAAGCTGATAACTCGACACTAGCACAGGCAATAAATAAAAAGCGCAGCTTTCCAGCCCTTATCTCATTGGGCATGCTCGGCTGCACATCGGTGTCAATCTGGTGGATTCTTCCACCTTCCCCTCGTCATGGGGGTGGGGGATTGGGAGGAGCCTCACGTGGAATAGCCTAGAGCCTCTCTTCGCGTAAATCCGGCCCTGCCGGGGAATCGCAAAGATTGATGGGCAATTGAGTCGGGCCAAAGGGTTCCGCGCTGAATGACTTTCTACCTGTAAGTGTTTACACAGTTCCCTTTTGAATGCCTTGATCACTTTAGTTTAGTGTTAGAGAAACAGCATGGAAAATGCCCTTCGGCCCACCAAATGCTCGCCATCCATCCCTTCACACTAATTCAATCTCATCCATTCCCTACAGGTGTTTTAGTTTTAGAGATACAGCATGGAAACAGATTCTTCAGCCCACCAAGTTCATTGACAGCGATTGACGTTACTGTAGTTCTATCCTTCACATTGGGGGTAATTTACAGTGATCATTGGAATGTGCAGGAAACCGGAGCACCAGTATAAAACCCACGCGGTCATAGGGAGAAAGAACAATCTCCGTACAGACACCACCCATAGTCATCATCGAACCCGCTGACTGGCGCTGTAAGGCAGAAACTATACAACTGTACCTAGGACCTGCTTCTTCGCTGCAGACATCAGGCTATTAAACAATACAACCACAAATAAGCTCTGAATTACATAGACTATTATTGTTATTATTTCACTATTATTTTTGTTTTTTATGTGTACGTATACATATATGTGTGTGTGTGTGTGTGTGTGTGTGTGTGTGTGTGTGTGTGTGTGTGTGTGTGTGAGTGTGTGTGTGTGTGTGTGTGTGTGTGTGTGTGTGTGTGTGTGTGTGTGTGTGTGTGTGTGTGTGTATCTACACCCACACACATACATACATACACACATATACATATATACATATGCACAAACTGAACATTTTTGGCGTATTTCTTATATATGTGCGTGTGTCTGTATATTTGTTTTTTACACACCCTGAAACACTCTTGACTCTTAACTATTGACTTGACTCTTGCACAAGTGTGTTCACCTGCAAATCTGATAGTCGAGAGCAGTCTGAACAATGCCACATATGTCCTTGAAATAAGGCTTCCTGTTTGTAAAACAGTTTGCCACAAGCCATGTGGGGGACACAGCAAACATGTGGAGGAATGTGCTCTGGTCAGATGAGACCAACATTAAAGTTTTTGGCTTAAATGCAAAACGCTGTGTGTGGCGGAAAACTAACACTGCACATCATCCTGAACACACCATCCTCACTGTGAAACATGGTGGTGGCAGCATCATGCTGTGGGGATGCTTTTCTTCAGCAGAGACAGGGAAGCTGGTCAGAGTTGATGGGAAGATGGATGGAGCCAAATTCAGGGCAATTTTGGAATACAACCTGTTAGAGTCTGCAAAAGACTTGAGACTGGGGCGGAGGTTCACCTTCCAGCAGGACAACGATCCTAAACATACAGCCAGAATGGAATGGTTTAGAACCTACAATGGAATGGTTTAGATCAAAGCATATCCATGTGTTAGAATGGCCCAGTCAAAGTCCAGACCTATATCCAATTTAGAATCTCTGGCAAGACTTGAAAATTGCTGTTCACAGACGCTCTCCATCCAATCTGACTGAGCTTGAGCTACTTTGCAAAGAAGAATGGGCAACAATTTCAGTCTCTAGATGTGCAAAGCTGGTAGAGACATACCCCAAAAGACTTGCAGCTGTAATTGCAGCAAAAGGTGGTTCTACAAAGTATTGACTCAGGGGGGCTGAATACATTTGCACGCCACACTTTTCAGTTTTTTATTTGTAAAAAAAATTGAAAACCATGTATCATTTTCCTTCCACTTCACAATTATGCGCCACTTTGGGGTTGGTCAATCAAATAAAATCCCAATAAAATACATTTACGTTTGTGGTTGTAACGTGACAAAATGTGGAAAAGTTCAAGGGGTATGAAAACTTTTGCAAGCCACTGTATGTATGCACACACACTGAATATTTTTGTCGTATTTCTTACTTATGTGTGCGTGTGTGTTTGCATATATGTGGATTTGTTTTTGTACACACACTGAAACACTCTTAACTCTTGACTGATTTGACTTGCACAAGTTTGTTCACCTGCAAATCTGACAGTGTAGAGCAGCCTGCACAACGCCATTTATTTCTTTGAAACAAGGCTTCCTGTTTGTAAAACCACAGAGTAAAGGATGCCGCTGTTAGTCCAGCTCTGCAGAACAGGAAACTGCAGATTGACAAGCAGGGCAATTGTACATGAAGCAAATTATATGTGTGTGTACGTGAAGTGGGTCACAGATTTACTCGGACATCTCCTTGAAATGACCACTTCTCAGTGTCATCATTTGACCAATATTAGCGTGTGTTTTGTCTTCCAAAACTAAACTTTATTCAGAATAAATAATACATACAAAATCAAAAACTATGGAAGAATCTCTGTAGGATGTCCAAGAGACCACCAGTGGCGCCGGGGAGATGGCCGCCCTGCCAACTAACAGCTTTTCCTTTCCTTTTGTTATTTTTTAGTTTGTTAAAAGTTTGTTTCAATATTCTTCGGTTAGAACATGGAGGGAGGAGGGAGGGGATCGGGAGAAACTTTTTTTCAAGCTCTTACCTTCCCGGAGATGGGATCAATTTTCGGATCACATTCTCCGGGCTCTGCAGCCTTCCATCAATGGTGCTGGAGGCCTCCTCGGAGTGTCGTGATCCCCAGCGCAGGGCGTGAAATTAACATCGGTGCTGATCCCTTCAGAGGTTGGTGGCGGCCGGTTCCCTGGATACTTTCAAGAGAGAACTATATAGGGCTCTTAAAAATAGCGGAGTCAGAGGATATGGGGAGAAGGCTGGAACGGGGTACAGATTGTGGATGATCAGCCACTATCACATTGAATGGTGGTGCTGGCTCGAAGGGCCGAATGGACTACTCCTGCACCTATTGTCTATTGTCTATTGAGTACACTACCTGGGTGTGGTGATAGTGCCAGCAATTAACATATTATTTTAAATGTGTGTGGAAATGTGTATAGAAGTGAGATGGACCGATTGACTAAATGGTGCCAGTACAATAACCTGGCTCTCAACACCGGCAAAACCAAGGAACTGATTTTGGACTTCAGAAAGGGTAGGATGGGGCGCACAGTCCCGTTTGTATCAATTGGTCAATGGTGGAAAGGTTAAGAGCTTCAAATTCCTGGTCGTGCATATCTCTGAAGATCTCTCCTGATGAGTACAATTACCCCGGTCAGTACAGTATGTACAGAACAGCCCACCGAGTCCATGTGCAAGAGGTGCCAATTCTGTCGTCATTTCCCAGTCCCAACTGAAGCTGGACACAAAGAGCCCGTTGCAACCGCCGCCTGCCCCCGTCTCCCCGCCCGGCCCTCTTCACCCCTCCTTCCCCGGGGGAGGGCACCTCCCGCAGCTGATCACGCGTGCACGGTAAGTAACACCCCACACGGTTCCTCTCACTGGGCCCTTTGTCCAGCATCCGCCGCTGTCACCATCTCCCTCCATCCCATCTCCGGTTCCCGATCCACGGGGCGAGCTTGGCGGCCTCCACTCTCCCGGCGAGCCGGGCCAGCGGCTGGGATACAGCCGAGCCCCCGGGATGCTGTGGGGCCTCCAATGGCCCTCTCCGCCTGCACTGCTTCCCGTCGCGTTCTGTTGAACTATCTCGGAGGCCGCGCTCAGCGGCAACCTCTCCGGGATGGTTCTCGTTGCCGCGACAGTGAGCCAGACCTGTTCTCAGGTACAGACCATCAGGAAGCAACCTTCCGGTGGGACGGAGTGAAACGTGACGGATTATTATATTGGGAGAGGTCTGTGTGAGAGGAACAGGTGCAATGGGTGGTCATCAGGTCAGAAATGTTGGGAGCAGAATTCGGCCATTCAGCCCATCAAGTCAACTCCACCATTTAATCATGGCTGATCTATCTCTCCCTCCTAACCCCATTCTCCTCGTTCTTCCCTATCCAGTCCTTTGAGAGTTGCTGGGTGGGATTGAGAAACTTACTGCAAACAGTGAGATGAAAATGGTGGAGTTCCCATGGGATGTGGACATTGTTTCGTTTACGCAAGCCTTTTAAAGAGACGTTAACTAAATATGGAAGCAATTCTTTAGTATATTAATGGAGGAAAAGAACTCCATTGGGTGGCAAAACACTTTAACTCCCCTTTCCATTCCCACACTGCCCCTTCTGTCCCGGGCCTCCTCCACTGTCAGAGTGAGGCCCAGTGCTAATTCGTGGAACAGCACCTCATATTTCGCTTGGGCAGCTTACACCACAGCGGCATGAACATTGACTTCTTTACTTAAAGTAACCCTGGCTTTCCCTCACTCTCCATCCCTCCCCTTCCCAGTTGTCTTGCTGTCTCAGACTATATTTTATCTCTGTTTGCTTTGTTGTTACCTTCTCCCAACAAACAATGATCTATTCTATATTTTCCTTCATCTCCATTTCCTTTGTACTGTTTTCACACCTTACACTTCCTTACCTATGTATCTCACTCTACCCAGAAGAAGGGTCTCTACCCTGGGACGTAAACCACGTAGTTTACACCCCAGCAGTATGAACATTGACTTCTCCAATTTCAGGTAGTCCTTGCTGTCTCCCTCTTTCCTCCTCCCCTTCCCAGCTCTCCCACAGCCCACTGTCTCCGCCTCTTCCTTTCTTCTTCCCGACCCCCCACCCCACATCAGACTGAAGAAGAGTCTCGACCCAAAACATCACCTATTCCTTCTCTCCATAGATGCTGCCTCACCCGCTCAGTTTCTCCAGCATTTTGTCTACCTTCGATTTTTCCAGCATCTGCAGTTCCTTCTTAGTAAGTGTTCAGATCGTGTTATGCTGCACCCAGTAGTGGCATTGAAACGCAGCGTCTCAACTCGAAACATCGACCATTCTTCTGCTTCCACAGATGCTGCCCGACCCACATAATTCTTCCAGCAGTTTAACCTTTGCTCGTGATTCCAGCATCTGCAGTCTCCACAGTCAGGGTCATCTGCAGATCCACACTCTGAAACTGCACGACACCGCCATCACTTGGTTAGATAGCAGTACTACAAGCAGGGTAGAACCAGTGGCCCAGATAATAAATAACACACTGTCAATGGTGATAAACGCATATCAAATAGGCCCAGACACATTAGCCTTGGCCATTATTCTGCATCCAGTGCACCAGAGTACTCTGTAAATACTATACTGTTTTGCCTGACTCTTCTGAAGAATTTTCTTTCTCTCACCTCTTTTGGCCTTGAACTGGAAGCAGAATATGTGTGTGAGAGGGAACTGCAGATGCTGGTTTAAACCGAAGATAGACACAAATAGCTGGAGTAATTCAGCGGGGACAGGCAGCATCTCTGGAGAGAAGGAATCAGTGACATTTCGAGTCGAGACCCTTCTTCAGACTGGTTAGGGATTAGGGAAAAGAGTGATATAGACGGTGATGTGGAGAGATGGGGAACAATGAATGAAATATATGCAAGAAAGTAACGATGATAAAGGAAACTGGCCACTGGTGGCTGTTTGTTGAGTGAAAACGAGAAGCTGGTGCTGCTTGGGTGGGGAGGGATGGAGAGAGAGGTCATGCCGGGGCTACCTGAAGTTAGAGAAATCAATATTCATACTACTGGGCTGTAAGCTGCTCAAGCGGAATATGAGTTGCTGTTCCTCCCATTTACAATTAGCCTCACTCTGACAATGGGGGAGACCTAGGACAGAAAGGTCTGTGTAGCAACCAGGTCAGCTCCCGATGTAACTGTCATCAGGGCCCATACGCAGTCGGCCCGCCTTTACGCATCATGGATATAAGCGCACGCTTATTTTGCACAATTTCGTAGAGAAAACTACGTGGTGAACACCAAAATATACTAAACCGGAAGGTGCAAAAGTGAATTGTTGCTTCACTTGCAATGACTGCTTGGGTCCCCGGATTGTGGGGAAGGAAGAGGTTAAAAAGACAAATATTGTATCTCCTACAGCTGGATGAACGAACCACAAGGGGTGCAGTTGGTAGAAATGGAAGAGATACTGCCTGACCCACTAAATTACTCCAGTACTTTGTGTCTTTTTAAGTAGATCAGCATCTGCAGTTCCTTCCTTCTACTCTATAAACTGTTAGTCATTGGAGTCGACCCTTCCCTGTCCACCCAGATCATGGTTGCCTTTAATATCCAGGCGTTCCACATAATGCCTTTATTATCCAGAAGTTCCACAACGTCTACTTTGTGCTACATGTTTATTTACCCAGCCTTAAATTCAATGCTCTAACAATTTGCAATTGGCTCTGGTGAAAACCCAGGGGCTATCAAATTGGAGGTTTTGCTTTCTAGTTTTGCCTTAAATTATTCACAATCCCTCAGTGGAACACTCTTCCTGGCCATTAGTGTTCACGTGGACATAACGAGTTGATTATTTCCTTCTTGTTCCAAGTTCTTCTCTATCCCAGAAGAGTTTACCTTAAATAAAACACACAGAGCTGGAGTAACTCAGCGGGTCAGGCAGCCGGTCCGGAGAACATGGATGGGCGACGTTTCGGGTCAGCATTCATCTTTGGATGCTGCCTGACCCGTTGAGTTATTTCAGCACGTTGTGTTGTGCTCATGATTCCATCATCTGTCATTCCTTTTTTTCCACATGGTGCAGTTGCTCCCTGTCTCTGCTGCAGAGAGAAGCGTCCGTTCCATCGATCATGCCACCCTCTGTCGCTACTGCATTACTCTTTTCATCCTGTACTTGAATGGTCGCATGTTCCATGGACAGTGTGCACACATTCAGTGTTATCCTCGCCCTTATCCAAACATGAGTAAGAACCGGGTACCTGAGGGACGAGTATTCTCCAACAACCCTCTGCATCTCTCCACCTGGTTCTTTATCAGTAATATCATCATGACCCCCACTGACCCTTTGCCCGTCTTTGAATCATATCCCTGTTTTCACCTGCCTATTTCACAACTGTTTCTTCTGGAGATTGTGATAACTGGCTGCTTAATTACAGCTATTTCCATCATAATGTTCATGTAATGTCTTATTTTAGAGAAAACAAATGATTTATTTTGCTCGTGGATAGGAATCAACAACCAGACACTGGTATTGAGAGCATCAAGCATTTTATTTCATTTTATGAATCATTTATTATTTGATTACTGCACAACTACAAAGTAAATCAGTGGAAGAGATTACTTGGTTCTGGAAGAAATGTGTAGTTCGGATCAGTACTTAATCTTTTGACTCCATCACCTCTCCCATTGCCCCACTGTGTCACCTCTCCCATTGCCCCACTGTGTCACCTCTCCCATTGCCCCACTCTGTCACCTCTCCCATTGCCCCACTGTGTCACCTCTCACATTGCCCCACTGTGTCACCTCTCCCATTGCCCCACTGTGTCACCTCTCCCGTTGCCCCACTGTGTCACCTCTCCCATTGCCCCACTGTGTCACCTCTCCCATTGCCCCACTCTGTCACCTCTCCCATTGCCCCACTGTGTCACCTCTCCCATTGCCGCACGGTGTCACCTCTCCCATTGCCCCACTGTGTCACCTCTCCCATTGCCCCACTGTCACCAATCCCATTGCCCCACTCTCTCTACCTAACCAATTTCCTCACTCCCTGTTGCCTCTCCCATTGCCCCACTTCATGTTTCCTATCTCCTCCTCTGTTAGCGTCACCACATCCCTGTCTCTCTCAATCACCTCTACCCACCCCCCCCCCCCCCTCCGTGATCTCGCTACCACTTTCTCTGCTCATCTCCATTGCCTCTCTCTGTTCTTTACTCTGCTCACTTCTTTTCATCACCATCGCACTCCCCTCTCCCCGTTGGCTCTGCCTCTTTTCTGTCACCTCTCACCCTCTCGTTGTCTCTCTCCATCGTCTTTCCTCCTCACCAACACTTCCCTCTTTCCCTAATGTTTCTCCCATTCCCTGACACATGTGGTTCCGACGTCTCTTTCTCTCTGACTCCTTTCCCTCTATTTCTGTTTAACACCCTCCTCTGTTGAGTCGTTTACTCTTCTTTATTTCACCATCAACTTGTTCTCCTTCTGTTGTCACTCTTTCTGTCTCCGTTTCCTCATCACCTTTCCCTTACTGATATTCCCTGATGGATACACCTACTTTGTTGTGTCTCCCAGTTGTCAGATATCCTGATCAATACTCAATAGGGTGTGTTGATTTGTAGATTCTGATGAGCCTACACATTTGTCCCAGAGCACGAACCTAACTTCCCAACGAATCATCAAAGTTTGTACACATTAATCAAACCCAGCGCATCTATAATTGTTAATTTAAAAAATAGCTTATTTGGATTAAGCCATATATTCATTATAATGCAATGTCTACCAGTTATACATGCTTGAATATGCAGTAGCATCAACGTAATATAATAAGATCATTGAACATTTACACGTTACTTTTGAAAGGATAATGAGTCGAACAATAACTGCTGGAGTAACTCAGCAGGTCAAGCAGCATCTCAGTGGGACGTGGATAGACGATGTTTCATAATAGGAGGGAAAAAGGTTGATGATGGAATGGGGCGGGACAAAGCCTGTTGAGTGTCTCTCCCCACTTTCTCTCCATATTTCTCACCCCTACTACATTACTTTGAAGAAGGGAGCTATTGATGTTCGACATTTATCCTATTGCTTTTGGAAGACAAAAGTTGTTAAGGAATGAAGAAAAGGGAGAATATGGAATAAAAAATGAGTAACCATATAATAACCATATAACCATATAACAATTACAGCACGGAAACAGGCCATCTCGACCCTTCTAGTCCGTGCCGAACACATAATCTCCCCTAGTCCCATATACCTGCGCTCAGACCATAACCCTCCATTCCCTTCCCATCCATATAACTATCCAATTTATTTTTAAATGATAAAAACGAACCTGCCTCCACCACCTTCACTGGAAGCTCATTCCACACAGCTACCACTCTCTGAGTAAAGAGTATTGGACAATACGTAAAAAATGCTTACAAAATGCTTACAAAACAAATGGGGGCACAGAATATCACTGCTGATATGATTAAGGATTACATCAAAGCATTTAGGATGTAGCCAACAAATGGATAGGACCCATTGGGGACCAATCTCTTTCTGTAACCATGGGATGTAGATGGAATCTGAAATGGATAATTATCCTCTGTATTCACTGAAGGGATTCCTCTTCACTTCCCACACTGACCTTTCCATCCTCAGCCACCTCCGTTGTCAGAGTGAAGCCAATCGCAAATTGGAGGAACAGCATCTCATATTTGACTTGGGCAGCTTCCAAATCAGTGGTATCAATTTTGATTTCTCGAACTTCAAGTAACCCCTGTATTCCCTCTCTCTCTCCACCCTTCCCCGACACATGTCGCACAAGGTTCTCGTTCTTTCCTGTTCCATTTATCGTCATTACTTTTTAAAATATCTTTAATTTATTGTTCTACATTTCTCCATATCACTGTCTATATATCTCGTTTTCCTTTCCCCTGACTAGTCTGAAGAAGGGTCTGGACCCGCAACATTACCCATTCCCCACTCCAGAGATGCTGCCTGTCCCGCTGAATTACTCCAGCATTTTGTGTCTTTCTTCGGTTTAAACCGACATCTGCAATTCCTTCCTACACCTCAGTTTCATCGATGCTTGTATCCCTTGTCCCGGAGGTAGAACAAGACCTCTGTAATTGAATATGCATGGATCCGGAAGCTCACGTCAAGGTGAAGTAGGACTCAAAGCTCAAGAACAGGTCTGGTGCAGTCCAGGATAGCCACAGCACGGGAGAAGGCCATTCAGTCCATCGTGTCTGTGGAAGGGTAGTCCACTGGTCCAACTAATGTTTTCCTTTAACCAGTTAGCCTGGCCTCCTATAAACACCACAATGGAATCTGTACTGAACCACATTCAAATGACGGCGATATTGAGTAGATGCCACCCACTCTATATTGATGTCTGGTGCCTTAGGGTCCCACTTGCAGATGGTTTCAGTGCTGATGGGGGCATCTGGTTGGCTTTTCCCTGAGGCTGGTTCTCCATGGTGAAGGTCGATCGTCCATCTGGTGATGGTGCCGAGGACATGGAAGATGCTGATCCCTGAGTGGTGAGCACACGGAGAGTGAAGGAGGGAGCTCGCTGATGTCTTGCTCCATATTAATGGTCCTTCTCATGCTGTTGGTGAGCCCCAAATCTCAACGTGCCCGGGAATATGTGTCAGTGAGTTGGTGAAGTTCCTCTGAGTGTTTACCGTCACAGTGGCGACTCCAGGCGAGGTCTGAGCGCACTTTATCTCTTGTCTTGCCTTGAGGCTGGAGAGGCTGATCAGATTCCCGGTGGGGCTACCTTACCTCCCAACACCCCATGGGTCAGACTCTGACTGTGACTAATGAGGGGGATAGAGCTGGGAAAATGTTTCCCCTCCTATGTCTCTGGAGGGGTATATGTGCTGTTGGACCGTGCAGAGAGCGTGGGTGATTGATTGAGTGGGTAAGGGGTGGAGGTCGTGGCACCCTGTGTGCTGAGGATACATGCGCTCTGATCCAGCTGAGCCTTCCAAGGGGGATGGGAAGTAGATGGTGAATGGGAGGGGACGTGAATAGATCGTTAATGCTGTCCAGAAGCAACGGCGTGGGACTGGGATGACAAGCCAGTGCAAGTGGTGATTGACCCGGAGCGAGCAGTGTGGCACCGGCTGGGTGAGGTTGGGGTATCATTGAAGCTGTGGTGGGTAAGGATGTAGGCAGGTGGGGAAGGAGAAAGAGGAACTGAGAACGGGGTTTATCCGTTTGACAGCTGCTGCCCAACTGGGGAACAGCTGATATGTTTATCAGTTATTGGACTTGAACCAATTCATTACATTAGAAAACGTTTGTTCAGGCTTCGTTGCAGCATGTTTTATTGACACTGAATCTGCCTTCGAAAGCTCTGGTAATAACGGCTCTTTGTTCATAACTTTTTCCTGTATCTCAGCCATATTCTTTACAGACTTCAGTGCCTCAATTCGCTCCAAGAAACCCGCTTTCGCACCATTTTTCTCATCCTGTATCATGAGGTCAATGTAGGCTGTGGTGGATAATGGGTTTGGTCTCAGAGCTATTTCATCAATTCGTTGAAGGCTCCTGGACGTCCGTTGAATCAGCTCCAGCACTTTGCCTTGAACTGCATCATACTCCTGCGCAAGTGACTCCTTGACTTTCTGTTGGGTCATCTTCACTCCATGGGCCTTCTCATACCGTTCTTTCAGCTCATTGTATGTTCTCTTTTCCTTTTCTGTTTTGCAGACAACCCTGCTAAATTGTGTTTTGTGATCGGCCCAGTCACATTTCTGAGGACAGACTGTACATTTTCCCGATGAATCCATCGATGTGCACCAATTCCCCATTGAACTGAAAACAACAAAACAAGGAGCGTCGCAGGTGAAGTCACATTGCTGACAGTTGTTTGAGAGATAAGGAATCCACTTCCTTTCTTTAACAAGAACAGTAACTTCATACTCAAAATCTTTATTTGCATCCAGATTGACCTGGTTTTGATCTAGAACCTGTTGCGTTATCCTGACTTCCTCCAGTTTTGTCAGTCCTGCTTTGACCTGCATCTGCAATCCCTCCATTATAGCCTCCAACTGCTTACGTTCCTTCAGAACCTCCCTGGTCAAACGCAAGCTTTTTGCTTCCATAGTGTTCAGAGCTGTGAAGAATTTCTTCATATTGTTTGCTCCCATATTCCAAATCATTGCAGCAAAGTTAATATCATCTTCTTCCTCTTTCCTGCTGTCACCGGATGTCCCCAAATTGCCCGTGTTTTCAGATATTGGACGCTGTGCAAAAATGGCTGAATTGTTAAACTTGAAGTACATTGGCATACCCGTTTTGTCTTTGGGACACGGTACATCAGCTTTTTTCAAGGCATCCAGAATGGGGGGCTGCTCTATGTCTGCGAATGTCACCAAGATCCTAATGTTCTCTGCAATATCTTTTCCAAAAATAGAAAGAATCGAATCAAAGACATATTTCTGTGTCGGAGTCAGGCGAGCCAGTGCAGCTTGAACAACAAAACACACAACGTCGATCTGATCAACGCCCTGTGGGGAAATGAAGAACTCACGGATTTGCTCAGTGATCTGTTTATCCCGCTTGATGCCCTCGGTGCCTCCGAATCCTGGCGTGTCAACGATGGTCACAGAGTAATCGATGTTAAATCCTACCTGATGGTGGAGCTGGTATGCAGTGATGGAGGATGTCTGACTCTCAGCCTGGGATTTTCCTGTCTCTTCCGCTATTAACTTGTATCTGAAGTTGTCTCCCCATTCCACGCCCAAGATGTAGTTGATCATCCCGTTGATGAGGGTTGTCTTTCCTGACCCAGTTGCTCCCAAAACTATAATTGTCTTCATCTTGTGTGCGTTTGTGTGTTTTCCAAAGGAGCATTTCACAAGTTGTTTGGAACAATTAACCACCTCCATCTGAAGCTTTAGCTTGTAAATGGAAGGGTTTCCTCTGGATAGAAGTTCCAGGGCTAGTCTGTTTTGGGCATTTTCTATTTTTATTGAAACCTCCTCACTTGTTGCACTAGATCCCACTTCTCCACAGTCAGCAGACACTCGGACACTGTAGATGGTCTCGGGTTTCAATCCCTCTAAACGACAGTGGCATTGTGTGTCGGATGACTGAACCTCTTCCCATAACTTGCCCCCCATGTTTGTTTTAACTGACGGTTCTTCTCTATATTCAATTCTGTACCGAAATATTTTAACATCAGCTCCAATCTGACCTGGTCTGTCCCAGTGCAGTATTGGGCTGGGTGAACAATCCTGGAAGATTGGTTTAACAGGTGGACTTGCTGGCCGGGTGATGCCCCTGTAGCTCTCACTAGCCTTGCTGACCCCGACCTTGGTCACTGCTCTGTATCGGAAGTAATACTCCTGGTGTGGCTGTAACCCAGGTATTGTGAAGGAGTGGCATTGATCAGGTGTATCCAGAATTGTCCATTCCTCCTGCTGGCTACCTCGGTACTCTACCTTGTAGCCCACAATCTCACCGGCACCAAATGTTGGTGGCTGTAACTGCAGCGTCACACTGTCATGTGTTGTTCTACTAGACGTAGGTATCTCGGGCTGTGACGGAGGAACAAAGCACCGGTTCTCCAGACATCCTCCATCATACAGGTAAATTGAGGCTCCTATGTTGCTGTCATCCCGCACAGATCCAACAGCAAATTTTATTTTCCCATCTGCTATATTGGCGGTGGCAAAGTCCAGGAATGATCCTGAAAGCTCCCTCATCTGCTGGGACACAGATGTCAAGTTAAACCACGAGTCACTTTGTCGTTGTGTACATGCTCCATCAGCAGGAGGTTGTGTCTCCATTTTCTGAGCTGTGGGAGATTGGAGGTAGGTGTTTGCTTCTGACAGGTAGAGACCCTCATTATGTAATGTTGTAAATGTAAAGCAGACCACGTAATCTGTTGCTAAATATAGACACATTTCATGTATCTCAATCTCTGATTTCACAACTGGTATATCTTTTAATATTTTGAGGTAATAACGCACAACCCTCATCTCCCGTGCCTTGTCATCCAGCCATGTGGTCAGTGCTTGGTGTTTGAATGGTGACTGCTCACTGTTCTTCAGTATGTCCGCCAGCAACACTTCGTCCGCGCCGCCGCCCCGAATGGACGGTAAAACTTTACATAAAGTCCCCTGGAAAACTAATTTGTACTCCAGACACATCTTTTGGAATCGACGTATAATATTTATAATCTCAGGAAACTGAACTGCGACACTGTCTTTCATCAGGTCATTGCACCTCATCACGGCCTCATTGAGCTGTTCTAGGACATCCTGGCAGCGATTGACCAGTCCCACGCTGATCTCCCTCACCAGCTGGGCAGCTTTTGAGTCGAGTTTATTGAGAGGATAGAGCCAGACTGTGATGGGCACTGAATGCTCTCCATCTGGACCCAGGAAGTGTGGAAGTGTTGCGCAGATATTGATGGCGTCTTTGAAGGAGCTGGGATTGTTCTTCAGTGAGAAATCCCCATAAAACGTGCAGCTAAATTTCTCGGCATGTGACTTTTGTTCTTCTGTCATTTCCAGGGAGGCCTCGCCCTCAATCGCAATCAGAGGGAGAATTGTAATCATTGCCTCCATGTTACCCTGAATATCCTGTAACTTCTCTGTTGATGAAGCCATTTGGTCAAACACAAAGAAGGCCTGGGCCCCATACAGCACTGCTGTAATGACATGGGTGGCTGAGCCCTCATCAAACACACTCGGGTAGGTAATATTCTGTCTCCCTAAGTGACTCATCGTCAGTTGTTCAAACCTGGTTGTTGCTTTGTACTGAAGGGTAACGCGTGCTTGTTGCTTCGATTCCTTCGTGTTGCTGAGATATTTTGCCGACCCTTTCACCTCCACTAACCCACCCAGGAAACTCGCCTTCAGTGACCCTGACACATTGAGGGCAGCGGCTTTCTTCTCCATGGAGTCTGATGCAATGATGTGAAACTCAGTGCTGGGCTGGTCACGACGATCAAGGTCGCTCTGCAGCGTCTGTAAATCCCACAATGTGACGCCTGCAGAATAAAACAACAATCAAAACTAAAAATGAGGGAAATTGTGTAAATTATTCAAAGTGAATAATGCTTATTCACGTTTTTCTCATTGGATAGATTCTCTTCATGAACCCCACATTCACTTTTTGCCGCCATCTTATCGGAGTTGTTCCCTTGTTGTTTCCATCCCGCTCACACTTTCTTTGCGACTAAAGTATTTTCCCTCTTTCCTAAATGTGACGAGGATTCTGATCTGGAGCATTTTTGGATTCTCTCTTGTAAGACATTGCCTGATACACTGAGGCTGACACCTCATGTGTGATCTCTGTCTGGGACGCCGCTGCCTCCTCCCTCATGTCTCAGTGCCATC
Organism: Leucoraja ocellata; assembly: GCA_036785375.1. NCBI lineage: Eukaryota > Metazoa > Chordata > Chondrichthyes > Rajiformes > Rajidae > Leucoraja > Leucoraja ocellata. Next base: position 215,488 of record JAWMAR010000392.1, on the reverse strand, counting down.
ATACATCAACTGCCTATTGGAGTCACCCACTTTAATGTGCGCCAAGTCATTCTCCTCTCAATGAAATGACAGACCCGAATAATTACCAAAAGCAAAATTTGTCAAATCAATATGTTATTGAATTTTATCAGGCCCCAAGGACAGTTTTTACCCACTTACGTCATCATCTGGGTGGGTGAGGCATGCGAGTATGTGGATCATCAAGTGTGCGCAGAAAACATAGCTCAAATAGGATGCGTGAACATCAACCCCATCCATGTACCTCCAGAAACTTCCTTCAATAAAACAATATCCACTAAAACAACAGGCCGTCAACAGCATTGACAAATTTATTCGGGGATTGCTGCAATAAGGAATACTGGTGACATGCCGATCGATTTGTAACACCCCTATTCTTGCAGTTCCAAAACCGGGAAAGGGGGGTCAATATAGACTTGTGCAAGATCTGAGAGAAATCAACTCTGTTGTGAAACTGCTCCATGTCCAAGTGCCAAACGCTGCCCATACCCTAGCCCAAATACCGGCTGAAGCAAAAATCTTTTTGATAGTCGAGTTGCAACATGCATTCATTTCTCTGCCTCTTCAGAAAGGCAGTCAATATTTGTTTGCTTTCACATATAAGGGGTCAACAATACACCTGGACCAGATTGCCTCAAGGGTTTATCAATTCGCCTACTTTATTTTCCAAGTGGCTACTAGAACAATCGAGTAATTTAAAATTCAAAATGAATTCAACAAAAGTGCAGTATGTCGATGATTTATTAGTGGCCAGCAAAAACGAATTCAGTAATCGGAAAGATACTGCACAATGACTAAACCATCTGGCTAATTTAGGATCTGTAGTCTCCCAGTCGACTGACTGAGACTGGGAGACTGGTTGACGGTGGATATGCAATGGAAGACATTTAACCATATAACCATATAACAATTACAGCACGGAAACAGGCCATATCGGCCCTGCAAGTCCGTGCCGAACAAATTTTTTCCCCCCTTAGTCCCACCTGCCTGCACTCATACCATAACCCTCCATTCCCTTCTCATCCATATGCCTATCCAATTTATTTTTAAATGATACCAATGAACCTGCCTCCACCACTTCCACTGGAAGCTCATTCCACACCGCTACCACTCTCTGAGTAAAGAAGTTCCCCCTCATATTACCCCTAAACTTCTGTCCCTTAATTCTGAAGTCATGTCCTCTTGTTTGAATCTTCCCTGTTCTCAAAGGGAAAAGCTTGTCCACATCAACTCTGTCTATCCCTCTCATCATTTTAAAGACCTCTATCAGGTCACCCCTTAACCTTCTGCGCTCCAGAGAATAAAGACCTAACTTATTCAACCTATCTCTGTAACTTAGTTGTTGAAACCCAGGCAACATTCTAGTAAATCTCCAGATTTAAAGACTGCATGGATGAACTACAAAAATTGTTCATCCCAGTTTGGCTAAAGAATAAATCAGGGAAGGTAGTACATCCGTGGATAACAAAGGAAATCAGGGATAGTATCAAAGCGAAGGATGATGCGTACAAATTAGCCAGAAAAAGCAGCATACCGGACGGAGGACTGGGAGAAATTCAGAGACCAGCAGGGGAGGACGAAGGCCGTAATTAGGAAAGGAAAAATAGATTATGAAAGAAAACTGACAGGGAACATAAAAACTGACTGCAAATGTTTTTATAGATATGTGAAAAGAAAGAGATTAGTTAAAACAAATGTAGGTCCCTTGCAGTCAGAAACAGGTGAGTTGATCATGGGGAACAAGGATATGGCGGACCAATTGAATAACTACTTTGGTTCCGTCTTCACTAAGGAAGACATAATTAATCTGCCGGAAATAGCAGGGGAGTTGGTCAAAGGATTTGGAGGAATTGAGTGAAATCCAGGTTAGCCGGGAAGTGGTGTTGGGTAAATTGAATTGATTAAAGGCCGATAAATCCCCAGGGCCAGATAGGCTGCATCCCAGAGTACTTAAGGAAGTAGCTCCAGAAATAGTGGATGCATTAGTAATAATCTTACAAAACTCTTTAGATTCTGGAGTAGTTCCTGAAGATTGGCGGGTAGCAAACGTAACCCCACTTTTTAAGAAGGGAGGGAGGGAGAAAATGGGGAATTACAGACCAGTTAGTCTAACATCGGTAGTGGGGAAACTGCTAGAGTCAGTTATTAAAGATGGGATAGCAGCACATTTGGAAAGTGGTGAAATCATTGGACAAAGTCAGCATGGATTTACGAAAGGTAAATCATGTCTGACGAATCTTATAGAATTTTTCGAGGATGTAACTAGTAGCGTGGATAGGGGAGAACCAGTGGATGTGGTGTATCTGGACTTCCAGAAGGCTTTCGACAAGGTCCCACATAAGAGATTAGTATACAAACTTAAAGTACACGGCATTGGGGGTTCAGTATTGATGTGGATAGAGAACTGGCTGGCAAACAGGAAGCAAAGAGTAGGAGTAGACGGGTCCTTTTCACAATGGCAGGCAGTGACTAGTGGGGTACCGCAAGGCTCAGTGCTGGGACCCCAGCTGTTTACAATATATATTAATGATCTGGATGAGGGAATTCAAGGCAATATCTCCACGTTTGCGGATGACACTAAGCTGGGGGGCAGTGTTAGCTGTGAGGAGCATGCTAGGAGACTGCAAGGTGAGTTGGATAGGCTGGGCGAGTGGGCAAATGTTTGGCAGATGCAGTATAATGTGGATAAATGTGAGGTTATCCATTTTGGTGGCAGAAACAGGAAAGCAGACTATTATCTAAATGGTGGCCGACTAGGAAAAGGGGAGATGCAGCGAGACCTGGGTGTCATGGTACACCAGTCATTGAAAGTAGGCATGCAGGTGCAGCAGGCAGTGAAGAAAGCGAATGGTATGTTAGCTTTCATAGCAAAAGGATTTGCGTATAGGAGCAGGGAGGTTCTACTGCAGTTGTACAGGGTCTTGGTGAGACCACACCTGGAGTATTGCGTACAGTTTTGGTCTCCAAATTTGAGGAAGGACATTATTGCCATAGAGGGAGTGCAGAGAAGGTTCACCAGACTGATTCCTGGGATGTCAGGACTGTCTTATGAAGAAAGACTGGATAGACTTGGTTTATACTCTCTAGAATTTAGGAGATTGAGAGGGGATCTTATAGAAACTTTCAAAATTCTTAAGGGGTTGGACAGGCTAGATGCAGGAAGATTGCTCCAGATGTTGGGGAAGTCCAGGACAAGGGATCACAGCTTAAGGATAAGGGGGAAATCCTTTAAAACCGAAATGAGAAGAACTTTTTTCAAACAGAGAGTGGTGAATCTCTGGAACTCTCTGCCGCAGAGGGTAGTCGAGGCCAGTTCATTGGCTATATTTAATAGGGAGTTAGATGTGGCCCTTGTGGCTAAGGGGATCAGAGGGTATGGAGAGAAGGCAGGTACGGGATCCTGAGTTGAATGATCAGCCATGATCATATTGAATGGCGGTGCAGTACTCCTGCACCTAATTTCTATGTTTCTATGTTTCTAAAAGTACTAGGGGCCCAGGAGAAAGCAACATTTTTATGGATCATAATTTCGGCAACCGAAAGGAGTCTCGAGAAAAGCAGGCTGGAACCCATCTGCGAATTCCCAGTTCCAAAAGAAGCTGAACAAATGAGACAATGGCTTGTCATGGCCAATTATTGTAGACCTTGGATCCCTAACATAGCTCTAGAGACCAAGGAGCTAACACTCTATACCAGCAAGGAGGGTGAATTTAAATTAACCAAGAAAGCACAAGATGCCTTTGAAAACTTAAAAAGATCACTAATGCAAGCTCCGGCACTGGGAAGGCTCTCGTTTCCAGAGGGCTAGTATGGACATTGTGGGACAAATGGATTCTAGGGCTGGCAGCTCAGTCACTCAAGCCTGATGTGCTGGCAGCTCACTTACGGCTTGTGGGCTGGCAGTTGATTCACGGCTATTCCTTGAAATTCCACTTCAAGCAGGATGCAAGGCCAACAAATTAGAGTGCAGTTTCATGCCACTTCAAGCAGGGTGCAAGACCACAAAATTCAAGTGCTGTTTCATGCCACTTCAAGCAGGGTGCAAGTCCACCAAACCCAAGTGCAGTTTCATATCACTTCAAGCAGGGTGCAAGGCCACCATATTCAAGTGCACTTTCCGACCACTTCAAGCAGAGTGCAAGGCCACCAAATTCAAATGCAGTTTCGGACCACTTCAAGCAGAGTGCAAGGCCACCAAATTCAAGTACAGTTTAGCACCAATTCAAGCAGGGTGCAAAGCTACCGAATTCAAGTGCTGTTTTATACCACTTCAAGCAGGATACAAGGCACCAAACGCAAGTGCTGTTTCCTACCACTTCAAACAGAGTGCAAGGCCACCAAACTCAAGTGCAGTTTCCCACTACTTCAAGCAGGGTGCAGGGCCACCAAAGTCAAGTGCAGTTTCATCCCACTTCAAGCAGGGTGCAAGACCACCAAATTCATGTGCTGTTTCATGCCACTTCAAGCAGGGTGCAAGTCCACCAAATTCAAGTGCTGTTTCGTACCATTTCAAGCAGGGCGCAAGGCCACCAAATTCAAGTGCAGTTTCGTACCACTTCAAGCCGAGTGCAAGCCCACTAAATTCAAGTGCAGTTTCATATCATTTCAAGCAGGGTGCAAGGCCACCAAATTCAAGTGCACTTTCTGACCACTTCAATCAGGGTGCAAGGCCACCAAATTCAAATGCAGTTTCGGACCACTTCAAGCAGAGTGCAAGGCCACCAAATTCAAGTACAGTTTAGCACCAATTCAAGCAGGGTGCAAAGCTACCGAATTCAAGTGCTGTTTTATACCACTTCAAGCAGGATACAAGGCACCAAATTCAAGTGCTGTTTCCTACCACTTCAAGCAGAGTGCAAGGCCACCAAACTCAAGTGCAGTTTCCCACTACTTCAAGCAGGGTGCAGGGCCACCAAAGTCAAGTGCAGTTTCCTTCCACTTCAAGCAGGGTGCAAGGCCACCATACTCAAGTGCAGTTTCATCCCACTTCAAGCAGGGTGCAAGACCACCAAATTCATGTGCTGTTTCATGCCACTTCAAGCAGGGTGCAAGTCCACCAAATTCAAGTGCTGTTTCGTACCATTTCAAGCAGGGCGCAAGGCCACCAAATTCAAGTGCAGTTTCGTACCACTTCAAGCCGAGTGCAAGCCCACTAAATTCAAGTGCAGTTTCATATCATTTCAAGCAGGGTGCAAGGCCACCAAATTCAAGTGCACTTTCTGACCACTTCAATCAGGGTGCAAGGCCACCAAATTCAAGTACAGTTTCGCACCAATTCAAGCTGGGTGCAAGGCCACGAAAATTCAAGTGCAGTTTCGTACCACTTCAAGCAGGGTGCAAGGCTACCGAATTCATGTGCTGTTTCATACCACTTCAAGCAGAGTGCAAGGCCACCAAACTCAAGTGCAGTTTCCCACCACTTCAAGCAGGGTGCAGGGCCACCACAGTCAACTGCAGTTTCCTACCACTTCAAGCAGGGTGCAAGGCCACGATACTCAAGTGCAGTTCCATCCCTCTTCAAGCAGAGTGCAATCCACCAAATTCAAGTGCAGTTTCGTACCAGTTCTAGCAGCGTGCAAGGCCATCAAATTCAACTGCAGTTTCGTACCATTTCATGCAGGGTGAAAGGCCACCAAATTCAAATGCAGTTTCATATCATTTCTTGCAGGGTGCAAGGCCACCACATTCAAATATAGTTTTCTATCATTTCAATGAGGGAGAAACCATCATAAAACCACACAAAACATAACATAAACACCAGACTCACAGTTCAGAAGACATTCAGTGAGTTTGGTTGATTCACAACTCAGACAGAGATGACCTCTCCCTCCCCCATCTTGCAGAGACTGAGCTACACCCACACTTCCTGGTTTTATGGTCGTTCCCACTCCCACCGAAATGGGCGTGGCCTTCATGGCGTGATTGACAGGAGAGAGATTATCAACATTTTTGAAACACTAATAACACTTTTAATTTTCATTGATGGGAAGAATCCTCTGCACCTGATGAGTGATGGGGTCTTGGTAAAATGGCCAAAAAAATCACAGCCGTAAGTGGTAATGTTTTTATCTAAAACCAATATACAGTGCAAACAGGAGGCTGTTAAGTTTAGACTTTTAATCATTTGCCTGTTCAAACTAACCACCACCAACCATTTGTTGTGCTTTAGTTCAAACCAACCACCAACAACCATTTGTTTTGCTTTTTTCAAACCAACCACATTTTCATTTTGAAGCCACATTAAGGTCACTCAAGTTCAGTAAAACCACCCTCCTAGTTTAGTAGACATGTTTTCAGTGTTATTCACAGCTCAGACTGAGAGACGATACCCTCTCGCTTCCCACATCTTGCAGAGAATGACTGAGGCACTCAACAATTCCGGGTGTTATAGTCCCTCTGAAAGGGGCGTGGCCTTCAGGAGAGAGAATCTCAACATTTTTAAATCACTAATAACTTTTATTTTTCATCGATTGGAAAAATCATCTTGCCTGCGCAGCGGAGGGGGGACTCTGATTAAGATGGCCAAAAATCACAGCCGTAAGTGACAGCGTTTATTGTAAAATCAGTATACAGAACAACAGGAAGTGGTCAAGATCAGACGTTTAGTAATATAGATAGTCAAATAGGTAACCTAAACGTGTGACACCACATTAACCATCACTGATTCGTCTGGTGACATTCCAGTACCTGGGATCAGAGTGTCTGAGCGGCAGTCGTACAGCATTCCCAACTGGAAAGGCCGGCCCAGAGCGGCCAGTTGCAAGTTTGCACTCATCACTGCACCGGGATTGGAGACTCAGGAACGCCAGTGACCTGAAACAGAAAGTGGAATTAAATATATGATGCAATATCAGAGAGAGCCCAGAATCATTGAAACTCTGATAATTTAGCATCGACGCCCGTTTTAGTTAATCCCCTCTGTCTCCAAATCTTTGGTGAGGCCTTATTCGAAATATTATGTTTAAGAAGGAACTACAGATGCTGGAAAATCGAAGGTACACAAAAATGCTGGAGAAACTCAACGGTCGCAGCAGCATTTATGGAGCGAAGGAAATAGGCAACGTTTCGGGCCGAAACCCTTCTTCAGATTGATGGGGGGGGGGGGGGGGAGGGGGAGAGGAAGAGGGGGAGGGGGAGAGGAAGGGGGGGAACAGAAAGGAAAAGGGAAGCGGAGGAGCCCGAGGGCTGAAGGAGAGTTGGGAAGGGGAGGAGACAACAAGGGCTAACAGAATTGTGAGAATTCAATGTTCTTGCCACCAGGATGCAGACCCCCCGAAGCGGAATATGAGATGCTGTTCCTCCAATTTCCGGTGGTGCTCACTCTGGCCATTAAAGAGGCCCAGGACAGAGAGGTTGAATATGGAATAGGAGGGGCATTGACGTTCTGAGCCACTAGCAGGTCAGGTTGGTTAATGCGGACCTATCGGAGGTGTTCGGCGAAACGATCGCCAAGCCTCCGCTTGGTCTCACCGATGTAGATCAGCTGACATCTAGAGCAGCGGATGCAATGGATCTGGTTGGAGGAGATGCAGGTGAACCTCTGTCGCACCTGGAACGACTGCTTGGGTCCTTGAATGGAGTCGAGGGGGGGGGGGGGGGAGCGAAAAGTGTAGCATCTCTTGCGGTTGCAATGTAAAGTGCCCGGGGAAGGGGTGGTGCGGGAGGGAAGGGAAGAATTGACCAGGGAGTTAACCATATAACCATATAACAATTACAGCACGGAAACAGGCCATCTCGACCCTTCTAGTCCGTGCCGAACACATAATCTGCCCTAGTCCCATATACCTGCGCTCAGACCATAACCCTCCATTCCCTTCCCATCCATATAACTATCCAATTTATTTTTAAATGATAAAAACGAACCTGCCTCCACCACCTTCACTGGAAGCGCATTCCACACAGCTACCACTCTCTGAGTAAAGAAGTTCCCCCTCATGTTACCCCTAAACTTCAGTCCCTTAATTCTCATGTCATGTCCCCTTGTTTGAATCTTCCCTACTCTCAGTGGGAAAAGCTTTTCCACGTCAACTCTGTATTGCGAAGGGAGCGGTCTTTGTGGAAGATGGGGGGGAGAGATTGGAAGATGTAGTGAGTGGTGGGTTCACGTTGGAGGTGGCGAAACTGACGGAGGATTACTTGTTGTATGTGACGGTTGGTGGGGTGTAAGGTGAGGACTAGGGGGACTCTGCCCTTGTTTCGAGTGGGGGATGGGGAGAGAGAACAGTGTTACGGGGTATGGGAGAGACCCTGGTGCGAGCCTCATCTATAGTGAGGGAGGGGAACCCCCGTTCCCCAAAGAATGAGGACATTTCCGCAGCCCTAATGTGGAACACCTCATCCTGGAAGCAGATGCAGCGTAGGTGGAGGAATTGGGAGTAGGGGATGGTGGCCTTACAGGAAGCAGGGTAGGAAGAAAATTAGTCTAGATAGCCACGGGAGTCAGTGGGTTTATACTGGATGTCGGTCAGACATCTATCACCTGTGATGGAGCTGGTGAGGTCAAGGAATGGTAGGGAAGTGTCGGAAATGGTCCAAGTGTATTTGAGTCCTGGATGGATGTTAGTAGTGAATTGGATGAAGTGAGCCAATTGTGGATGAAGTCAGCCGGGTGCTGGAGGTGGCCCAAAGCAGTCGTTGATGTAACGGAGGTAGAGGTCAGGGATGGAGCCCTGGTACGCCTCCAACAAGATTGTTCGATGTACCCGACAACGAGGCAGGCGTAGCTGGGGCCCATGCGTGTGACCATAGCTACACCTTGTATTTGGAGGAAAGGGGAGGAGTCAACCGAGAAGTTATTGAGAGTAAGGACCAACTCTACTAGGCGGAGGAAAGTGTAGTGAGTCGTTTAACTTACACTTGAATGCAATATATATGCTTTAAATTGGATTGGAGCGTTTTTGAAAGGGGGAGGCTATGCCATCACTGATCACTGGCCTTGGGAGTACCCGGTGAGGGAGTGGAGAAACCGAGTGGGGATAGGGTGTGGAAGAAGGGTTTCCCTCTCGCAGGGTAGGTACCTTTTGAAATTTGATGTATTAAAATCATGTTTTAGTGCACTGCAGAAGTATGATTTCAATGTTTTTTGGATGAAGTATTTTTAAGAGGTAACTTTTTAAGGGGTATCCACACAAAGGGTGATGGGTGTATGGAACAAGCTGCCAGAGGAGGTAGTTGAGGCAGGGATCATCCCAACATTTAAGAAAAAGTTAGACTGATATGGATAGGACAGGTTTGGAGGTATGGACCAAAAGCAGGTGGCGTAGCTGGGACATGTTTGCGGGTGTGGACAAGTTGCACCGAAGGGCCTGTTTTCACACTATTATTATACCTCCACCATGCATGAATGCTTAAAAATCAAGTGATCGAGTTTTATTGCCATACTAGACTAAGTGGGACCCGTTGGGTCCCAGCATCACACGGGAGGGCTGGTCACCAACGCAATATTCCACCTCTCCACCAATTCCAATACTGCTCGCCAGTGGGTGGGGGCTGTCTGTTGCGCTAGTATGGGTGTTGCGGGCCGAAGGTACTGGGTTCAAGAGGGCTAGTATAGACATTGTGGGCCGTATGGATGCTTGGGCAGGTATCCAACTGTTGCAACGATTTTAAAAACCAAGGTGAGGCAAACAATTGGGCTGCAGACACCCGAAACCAAAATTCATTTTGTGAACACAAACTTGTTTAAAGAAAAAGGCGATGCAAACAATTGGGCTGCAGACACTCGACAACCCAAATTGATTTTGTGAACACAAGCTTGTTAAAAAACAAGGAGAGGCAAACAATTGGGCTGCAGACACCCGACAACCAAAATTCATTTTTGTGAACACAAACTTGTTTAAAAAAGGGCTGCAGCCGCTTAACAGCCTATCGAGGGGACTCGCCGTGGAGTAGACGTGCGTTCAGTGTTATTCGCAGCTCAGTCTCTGCCAGACCCTCTCACTTGTCTGGGTCTAGCAGAGACTGAGTGAAGCACGACACTTCCTGGTTTTATATTCCCTCCCCCTGCCTCCAGCGGGGGCAGCAGAGAGAATGGGGAATTTTGTAAAAACATTAATATCTCTCATTTTTCATCGACGAAAAAAATCCTCCACACGGAGGGAGGCTCTGAGCGAGGTGGCAAGAAATGACGGCCGTAGGTGACTGCGTTCTCTCGGATATCGCAGCACAGTTGGCCAAAAGCGGTCAAGATCAGAGATTTAGCAATATAGATACTCAAGCATAGAAACATAGAAAATAGGTGCAGGAATAGGCCATCGGCCCTTCGAGCCAACACTGCCATTCAATATGTTCATGGCTATTCATCTAAAATCAGTACCTCTTTCCTGTTATTTTCCCAATATTCCTTGATGTCGTTAGCCCCAAGAACTAAATGTAACTCTCTCTTGAAAACATCCAGTGAATTGGCCTGCACTGCCTTCTGTGGCAGAGAATTCCACAGATTCACAACACTCTGCGTGAAGAAAGTTTGTTCTCATCTCAGTCCTAACTGCCCCCCCCCCCCCCCCCCCCTTTATTCTTATACTTTGACCCATCGTTCTGAACGCCCCCAACATCGGGAACATTTTTCCTGCAGTTACAATAAATGAAAATCTAGCAGGAAAGCAGGATGCTTTCACCAACCACCCCCATTTGAAGTCCACTATCTTCCACCGTATCTACCCAGTGCTTGGTACTTACTTCCAGCAGCCACTGGTTGCCCTCCAGGATGCACTGAACCACAGCCTGATCAATGCCGTTCACCTGGACGAATTCGGCACAGAGACTCTCACTGCAGCGGCGCAACGCTTCGGCGCCTCCGACGGCCCGGGACTCTTGCACTGAGGCTGCTCCGTGGCCGGAGCTGCAGTGAGCGACTCGCCAGCCCGGCAAACACTCGCCAGCCCCGCTCCCCGTCCTCATCTGTCCCCCTCCGCTGCTTCTGCTTCCAACACCCGCGGCCCATGCAGTTGATATGAGTTTTGAAATTTTCGTTGATCACAAAATTTCACACAACAGAGCGAGAGAAATTTGTCATCAGCTTGAATTTGTGAAATGCGTAATTCTCACGCGCAATGCATGGGAGTTGGCAGCCCTGCCTCTCAACACCCCTCACCCTCTCCCCCCCCCCCTCTCTCCCCCTCTCTCTCCTCTCTCTCTCCACCTCTCTCTCCTCTCTCTCTCCACCTCTCTTTCTCCCCCCGCTCTCTCTCCCTCCCACCTCACTCTCATCCCTCTCTCTCTCCCCCTCTCTTCCGCTCTCTCCTCTCAAACCCCCACTCTCTCTCCCCTCCCCTCTCTCTCCCCTCTCACCCCTCTCACTCTCTCCCGTTCCCTCTCTCCCTCTCACTCTCTCCCCCCTTTTTTCTCCCCCCTCTCTCTCTCCTCTCTTCCCCTCTCCCTCCCCCTCTCTCTCTCTTCCCCCTCTCCCCCCGTAGAGGCACAGAACACAATGGAACAGGGAGCAGGACATGAACAGTTTCCCCATGGTTATTATTTACATGAATCCCGCAGATTTCCTTTTTTGTGTTTCCCGGGAACACGCATCTGATTCACTCACCGGTCGAGGAAGCGTCCGTCTGCAGCTGTAAGGGGGTTGCAGCGTTGACGATGGGACGAACGGTCACGCTGGGAGCCCCCTCCTGCACTGTCAGCGCATACGTCAGACCCTGAATGTCACCGGATTGACACAAGCACCGCGCCGGGAGCTCTGATGTGCCGCCGCCTTGAACAAATCCCAGAGTCGACTCCAATGTCAGCGGTGATATCTGTGGGGGAACGATATTCTGAACCTGTTCAAGTGCTGCCGCGGGTTCCTCTCCGGTGACTGGACTGGAATGCGGAAGTTATTCTATGAGTTTCAGTCTTACTGACTGGAGAGACCGAGCAAACTACTCACGGAGCACCAAACCACAAAAAGCCACAAATATCATCTTAAAGCAGCGAGCCTGCGCTATGATAATGGCGCATGTTATGCTTGTTCTTATAATTTTCTGTTCTCCTCCAACTATCCAGAGAAAACAATCATAATCCTAACTATAATCATACTTTATTAGCCAAGATGTTTTGCAACAAACGATGAATTTGATTTGCCATACAGTCATAGCAATAAAAAGCCCATTTACACAATGACTCTAACTCAAGTTCAGATTTTAATCTCCACGGGTTCGTTGGAGCAGAGGAAAGAAAATTCCGGAGCTCTGGCTAACATAATGTCGCAGCGTTTAGGAATTTCAGCAAAACGCTGAACATCCACTGTCCATTTACAAGTACAATTGTTAATTTCATCTTAAAGCGATGCTCTCTCGTCTGACATTTCAAACCTGGGAGACAGCATGTCACCATCTACCCTGTCTGAGCCTCTCGTAACTTTATAAACCTGGGTGGTGAACTATATTTAAAGAAGATTAAGCAGTTGTTCTACTGAAAGTGTTGAGTTCACTAATTAGCATTTTGAACATCGGAAAGTTTGTTTTTCTGCTGCGCATAAAAAGGAGCGTCGTGGCAAGTATTTTGGAGTTTGGACTTATATGTCCACATAGCTAAGCGAAAGTGCCTCACCTAGCAAATCCCTACTGAAAGTAGTTTCGAGTTCAGTCTCTTGCCAAAACCTCTCCTGTGAGCAGCATTTGACTTCACAAACTGTTCCGCGGGGCAGCAGGTACCAGAAGGACAGTCTGTGTTGGGGACTCTCAATGACTCACCGAGTGCCTCTGGTGAGATGATGGTTATGTGGGATCACAAGACTGTTCTCCTGCTGACTCTGAGCTGCACACATCTGTCAACATTTTGAGAGATTGTGATTGTTTTTTCACAGCGCATGTTCCAATGACTCCATTCTAGTCTAGTTAAGTTTGATGTCTGGGAGGAAACTGAAGATCTCGGAGAAAACCCACGGGGTCAAGGGGAGAACGTACAAACTCCATACTAACAAGAACCCGGGTCTCCGGCGCTGCAACTCTACCATTGCCCCAACATGTTACCCTTTGCTTGCCTTTATTGGCCAGCGCAGTGGGGTCCATACCTCTGTCATGTCGAAGAGTTTAGGTTGGGGTTTAATATTGGAATGAGCTACAGTGAAGTCATTGTTTTGCAAGCTATCAAAACAGATCAGTTAATGCTAAGCTAAAATACAATCACGTCAGAATCAAGAACAATGGATAGAGAAAATGGGAAGACACAAAGTGCTTCCTACTATATACCCTATCTATGCCCTCTGAACTGTGTTCACCACACTCAGGCCTACAAGTTGGGATGAACCCGGAGCCACCACTACACTTTGTGAATGCCATGTCGAATGTATGAGGATAGCATTTGATGGTAGGAACAGCAGATGCTGAATTGAACCGAAGATAGACACAAAATGCGCAGTAACCCAGCGGGGCAGGCAGCAACACTGGAGAGAAAAAATGAGTAATTTTCGTCTTTTGTGTATTTGTGTATAATTTTAAATATAATTTATTTTGTTATATTAGCAAAAACATAAATCAACCCATTTCTTAAGTGTTTATTTTATTCCACGTTTTGAACCTAAGTATATGTAAAAAAACTAGGAGTGAAATAAAAAGAAGTATAATTACCACTGGAGTTGGTAAGTCATTCAGTTAGTATGATAAAATCCCATTCCAATATCTAAACACTGGACTTCAGCCCCATCCTACCCTTTCGAGCTTTAATTACTGCAATGTTTGTCTCGTAAATCTTGCTCAAAAATCATAATAATAAACTTTATTACAGACTCAAGGTCCAGACAAGGGGCAACATTACATTAAAAATGCATTGCATATCAAATATCATAAAGTACATATAAAATCTTAGTATATCTTTTAGTATATCTTAGTATAGCCTTTATAAATAAGAGCATTGAGTATAGAAGCTGGGATGTAATGTTAAAATTGTACAAGGCATTGGTGAGACCAAATCTGGAGTATGGTGTACAATTTTGGTCGCCCAATTATAGGAAGGATGTCAACAAAATAGAGAGAGTACAGAGGAGATTTACTATAATGTTGCCTGGGTTTCAACAACTAAGTTACAGAGATAGGTTGAATAAGTTATGTCTTTATTCTCTGGAGCGCAGAAGGTTAAGGGGGGACCTGATAGAGGTCTTTAAAATGATGAGAGGGATAGACAGAGTTGATGTGGACAAGCTTTTCCCTTTGAGAATAGGGAAGATTCAAACAAGAGGACATGACTTCAGAATTAAGGGACAGAAGTTTAGGGGTAATATGAGGGGGAACTTACTCAGAGAGTGGTAGCGGTGTGGAATGAGCTTCCAGTGGAAGTGGTGGAGGCAGGTTCATTGGTATCATTTAAAAATAAATTGGATAGGCATATGGATGAGAAGGGAATGGAGGGTTATGGTATTAGTGCAGGCAGGTGGAACTAAGGGGAAAAACAAATTGTTTGGCACGGACTTGTAGGGCCGAGATGGCCTGTTTCCGTGCTGTAATTGTTATATGGTTATATGGTTATATCACTTATAAAAGCATCATAAATTATATATTAAAAAAAACACACAATACATAGATTAAAAATCCAGATTAAAAGATGATCAATGTCCTACGAGACAACGATACCAGTGTCTCCACAGCTGGGTTTCGAAGTCTGTAGTGCTAACCCTTATGTTTGACAAGGCCACAAGAAGCACATTTTTAGAGTCATTTATCCTGCAAATGAATTTTCCATGTGGTGTCTTAGGACAGCTTCTAAAGCACCGACTACTGGAGCCACAAACATATTACTGGCACTACACCATCTAGGTTGCCTTATAGTGTTCTTATGGCATCGTTATATGCCACCTTTAGTCTCTGCATACTTGTCTTTAAATAGTTCGACCACAGGTGCGCAGTGTAGAGTGGTGTGCAGTATGCTCCAAATAGCGACATCTGCACACGCACCAAATTTGCCTCTACATACAGCATGCGGCGTTGCCTATAAATATCCTCATCATCTGTCATTTGTTCTGCAATAATATGCCCTAGATATTTTATCTTATTACAGACACTAAGATTGTTGTCAGACAATTTAAAATCAGGATATTTTAGGCATTTATCCTCTTTGGTTCTACAGATCATAACAGCACTCTTACCAGCATTATATTTAATGTCATGTTCCACACCATGCACAGAACATATAGTAAGGAGCTGCTGGAGACCAGCGCTAGATGGACTAAAGACCACAAGATCATCTGCATACATAATATGGTTCACTGAAATATTACCACTCATGCACCCAGTGTTACAGGCTTTCAATTGTTTAGACAGATGATCAATATATAGATTAAAAAGGACTGGGGACAAAATTCCCCCTTGTCTAACACCATTGCTAACCCCAAATGGGGCTGAGACCCTATTGCCCCATTTTATTTGCATAGTCTGGTGGGGATACAAGTAGGCCAGAATTATAGCAATGTATTCAGGCACCCCTCTTTGACTCATTTTATCTGATTAACTGTTTAAGTTACTGATTGACTGATTAACACGGTCAAAGGCTTTGGAAGCATCAATAAAGCACATAAGGATTGAAGAGTTTTTGCCTCTATATTTGTTTAAAATCTCCTTTAGGGCATATATGCATAAGTCAGTGCCATGTTTAGCTTTGAAGCCAAACTGGTTATCTGTGGAGTTAACAAACTCATTTATTCTATCCAGCAGAACCATTTCTAAAATGTTTGACAATATGCTGGCTAAAGCTATGGGCCTGTAATTATTTAGGCTGCCTACTTTACCAGCTTTGACTTTAATGACCGGCACTAACAGGACAGACAACATTGAGTCTGGTAACAAGCCATGAATCATAAAGCCAGTAAAGCAAATAGCCAGGAGAGGAGCTATCCTCATACTCGCATACTTAAGATGTTCAGCAGAGATATGATCCAAGCCACTTGCTTTGTTGTTGGACAGCTTGTTCATGGCATGATACACCTCATGTGACATAATCACCATTGAGTCATTACTCTCAATATTGTCCACCCTATACAAGTCACCTTGGACACAGTTGAATAAAGTGCTATTATGTTGTCGCCATAACTCCGCGATATTAGCTGTTCCGGAGATTCCATCTACAGTGCATGGTAGAGATGTTTTGCAACTGCTAAGAGCTCTCACGTCCTTCCAAAAATCTGTAGCATTGTTACTTAGCAGCTTCTTAGCCATGGAATCAGCCCTCATAGCTTGCTCATTTTTACAGATGAAGCGAACAGCATACTTATACCTTGCATTAGTGAGCTTCTTGTGCTCAAACACAGGCCCCTATCTGGGTCTACCTGCCATAGCCCATGATGTGGTGGCTTCACGGGCTTCAGTATGATACTCAGCTACATACTGATTCCAGCCAGGTCTGATATTATGTGTCTTCTTTTTATGCTTGCAGTAGGGCTTACTGCCTACATATAAGGCGCTTACTATATCATTATACATGGAGCAGATATCTCCCCTACGCATCATATCTTTACAATTAACATTACTACATATTATTGCAACTTTAGGTAGATGAATATTGCTTAAGGATTTATCTGTATGGGCATAATAGGCTAGGATATCTTCCTTTGTAAGCGTTGACCAGTCCAGTTTTTCTGTATTAAAGCTATTTCTATCTCTGGATACCATAGGTATGTGTTCAACATTTATTGTCATAGCAACAGGTATATGATCAGTCATTTCTGCCCCGTACAGAATGCTCATACATCCCAATGAGGCATGTGCATCAGCTGTACTAATACAGTGGTCCAGCCATGATGTGGTGTGCCACGCCTCACTAATATAAGTATTGCTATATGTAGGTAAAAGCACTTTGCTTTTATATATAATATATTTTGTCATATTAGCAAAAAACATAAATCAACCCATTTCTTAAGTGTTTATTTTATTCAACGTTTTGAACCTAAATATATGTAAAGTAAACTAGGAGTGAAATAAAAAGAAGTATAATTTCCACAGGAGTTGGAAAGTCATTCAGTTAGAATGATAAAATCCCATTCCAATGTCTAAACACTGGACTTCAACCCCATCCTACCCTTTCGAGCTTTAATTACTGCAATGTTTGGCTAGTAAATCTTGCTCAAAAATCCATGGCCTTCCCTAAAAGGTTATATTACAGTAAATTTGCGAAATATCCTGCTACTTTGAAATTAATTAACAATGGGTAGAGAGAAAAAAACATATCACATTTCCAGCACCCCTGCATTAAAACCAATAAGAGCTAAATAACCACTTTAACGCCAATGCCTTTTTTAAATATGGAAAATTGTACATAAATATCTGAGTAAATTAATTCATTCACCCTTCATTCACCTCTCTAGTTTAATTCACCCCAAAATAATTTCGATCATCCTTGGGTGAACTATTTGTCAGTTTAAGAAGCACTGTTCTATATCATCGCCTATATATCTCGTTTCCCTTTTCCCTTTCTAGTCTGAAGAAGGGTGGTGACCCGAAACGTCACCCATTCCTTCTCTCCAGTGATGCTGCCTGTCCCACTAGGTCACTCCGCATTTTGTGTCTATCTTCGGTTTAAACCAACATCTGCAGTTCTTTCCTACACGTGCTATCCTCATACATTCGACATGTAAATCGGCATGGCGTACACAATGTGTAGCCGTGGCTCTGGGTTCATCCCAAAACCTCAACACTCTTGTAGGCCTAAGTGTGGTGAACACAGTTCAGAGGGCAAAGATAGGGTATATAGTAGGAAGCACTCTGTGTCTTCCCATTTTCTCTATCCATTGTTCTTGACTCTGACGTGATTGTATTTTAGCTTAGCATTAACTGATCTGTTTTGATAGCTTGCAAAACAATGACTTCACTGTAGCTCATGCCAGTATTAAACCCCAACCTAAACTCTTCGACATGACAGAGGCATGGACCCCACTGCGCTGGCCAATAAAGGCAAGCAAAGTGTAACATGGTGGGGCAATGGTAGAGTTGTAGCGCCGGAGACCCGGGTTCTTGTTAGTATGGAGTTTGTACGTTCTCCCCATGACCCCGTGGGTTTTCTCCGAGATCTTCAGTTTCCTCCCAGACATCAAACTTAACTAGACTGGAATGGAGTAATTGGAACATGCGCTGTGAAAAAAACACTCATGATCACAATCTCTCAAAATGTTGACAGATGTGTGCAGCTCAGAGTCAGCAGGGGGACAGCCTTGTGATCCCACAGAACCATCATCTCACCAGAGGCACTCGGTGAGTCATTGAGAGCCCCCAACACAGACTGTCCTTCTGGTACCTGCTGCCCCGGGGAACAGTTTATGAAGTCAAATGCTGCTCACAGGAGAGGTTTTGGCAAGAGACTGAACTGGAAACTACTTTCAGTAGGGATTTGCTAGGTGAGGCGCTTTCGCTTAGATATGTGGACATATAAGTCCAAACTCCAAAATACTTGCCACGACGCTCCTTTTTATGCGCAGCAGAAAAACAAACTTTCCGTTGTTCAAAATGCTAATTAGTGAACTCAACACTTTCAGTAGAACAACTGCTTAATCTTCTTTAAATATAGTTCACCACCAACTTAACATGACTAAGGAAAGCGAAATAATGCTTGTTGATCTGATCAAGCCTCATGAAAGCATGAAAGCATAAAAACAGTGGCAAAGCATATTTTACACATCATGTCATAGCAAGATGTCCGGTAAAGGCAGATATCAGAGGTTCGGCACGGACTTGTAGGGCCGAGATGGTCTGTTTCCGTGCTATAATTGTTATATGATTATATGGTATAAAAATGACAGGTTTATAAAGTTACGAGAGGCTCAGACAGGGTAGGTGGTGACATGCTGTCTCCCAGGTTTGAAATGTCAGACTAGAGAGCATCGCTTTAAGGTGAAATTAACAATTGTACTTGTAAATGGACAATGGATGTTCAGCGTTTTGCTGAAATTCCTAAACGCTGTGACATTATGTTAGCCAGAGCTTCGGAGTTTTGTTTCCTCTGCTCCAACGAACCCGTGGAGATTAAAATCTGAACTAGAGTTAGAGTCATTGTGTAAATGGGCTTTTTATTGCTATGACTGTATGGCAAATCAAATTCATCGTTTGTTGTAAAACATCTTGGCTAATAAAGTTTGATTATAGTTAGGATTATGATTGTTTTCTCTGGATAGTTGGAGGAGTACAGAAAATTATAAGAACAAGCATAACATGCGCCTTCATTATCATAGCGCAGGCCCGCTGCTTTAAGATGATATTTGTGGCTTTTTGTGGTTTGGTGCTCCGTGAGTAGTCGCTCGGTCTCTCCAGTCAGTAAGACTGAAACTCATAGAATAACTTCCGCATTGCAGTCCAGTTTCCCGGAGAGGAACCCGCGGCAGCACTTGAACAGGTTCAGAATATCGTTCGCCCACAGATATCACCGCTGGCATTGGAGTCGACTCTGGGATTTGTTCAAGGCGGCGGCACATCAGAGCTCACGGCGCGGTGCTTGTGTCAGTCCGGTGAGGGTCAGCATCTGACTTCAGCGCTGACAGTGTAGGAGGGGGCTCCCAGCGAGACCGTTCGTCCCATCGTCAACGCTGCAACCCCCTTACAGCTGCAGCCGGACGCTTCCTCGACCGGTGAGTGAATCAGATGCGTGTTCCCGAGAAACACAAAAAAGGAAATCTGCGGGTTTCTTGTAAATAATATCCCTGGGGAAACTGTCCATGCCCTGCTCCCTGTTCCTTCAGCACTTTGTGTTCTGTGCCTTTACGGGGCTATCTATGTCATGCGCGTGTGTATCCAACTCTGTGCATGTTGGAATTTGAATGCAAAATGCAGGGATTGGCCGCCACTACAGCACTGACCATGTTCCTTCCACTCAGTGCGCAGTTAATCCGCGTTGTGACAACATGAACAAAACGTGGCAATATAATTAGCAGCACATATCTCCACATAACCTGGAAAAGTTGTGTTGCTTTTTACAGCTATGAATAGCAGGGTTGCGATCTCTGAGGATACATATCGCATTATGTTTCATTGGCATCATGTTGATTTCGCCATCGAAATACGTTTCCAGATAGAACACACCCCTGTCTTGGTATCTGCTCTTATGGAAGCGTTCTGTTTCAGAACACGTTGCTATACGAGTTTACCCGAGAGCTCTCCCAAGTTTAAAATAAAATCAAACTCGTGTGAAGTACGTAGAATGTACGTAGCGGGTTCGTCGGAACTCGGGACGTCTCTTCGCGGCTCATAACGCTAACGGCAGTCGGGTAATGCGGTAAGGTCGTGAAGATTTTTCAACATGTTGAAAAATGGCCACGAGCCCCGAAAACCGACGAGAGGCTATTACCGTAATTTGAATTCAAATCAGGGGAAACTCGGGAGAGCTGTTGAATTACCTCGCACGGTGGTAGCCTAGAACTGCGATGGTGTAGAGTTAAAGCCTTGGCCCACTGTACGAGTTCATTCAAGAGCTCTCCCGAATTTTCGGAGATTTGCGGTAATGATCGCTCGGCGGTACTCGGGCTTCTCGTGGACATTTTTCAACACGTCGAACATTTTTCGCGAGTATTCCCGAGCTTACCGCGTTTCCGGAGTACCTGCCGTTAGCGTTTGTGAGCCGCGAAGAGATGTCCCGAGTTCCGACGAACCCTCTAGTACATTCTACGTGCTTACGACGAGTTTGATTTTTTTTTTAAAACTCGACAGCACACTTGAATGAACTGGTTGGAGATTGAATTCTGCAGACATTGGTGTACGAGTGTTTTGCCTTTGTCGGTATAAAATTATACCCGGTCCCCCGAAACTTACGGTGTTCCAAAGAAAATAATTTTACTCCGGTCCACCTCTCCTCTTGGCATCATTCTGGAAACCTCCTTTGTAACATTAAGTTAAGCCTTCACATCATTCTCGTAATGGGGCGACTAGAACCGCGCATAATATTTCGAATATTTAGACCCATTGTCTCTGCCTGTTCGTGCCCTACCGAACTCATTTCCACATACCTGGACTCCATCCTATCCCCCTTTGTTAAATCCCTCCCTACCTATGTTCAAGACACCCCAGACACTCTCCGGCGTCTCCGCGCATTCCATTCTCTAGGCCCTCATCCCCTCATCTTCACCATGGACGTCCAGTCAATCTACACCTCCATCCCCCACCAGGATGGTCTAAAAACCCTCCGGTTCTTCCTCGACCGGAGAAGCAACCTATACCCGTCCACTGATACTTTCCTCAGGGCTGCCAACTCTCACGCTTTGAACGTGAGCCCTCAAGCAAACTCTCACGCCCTCACGCTCATCAGACATTTCTCACGCTCAGTGGTGAGAAATTTTGTGATCAACGAAAATTTCAAAACTCGGATAAACTGCATGGTCCGCGGGTGTTGGAGAGCCGGGGCTGCGGGAGGGATGGAAGCAGAAACAGCGGCGGGAACACATGCTGGGAGCCGGGACTGGTGAGTATTTGCGCGGCTAGCGAGTCGCTCGTTGCTGCTCTGGCCATGGAGCACTCCGGACAGTGCGAGTGGCCCGGGCCGCGGGGGCGTCGGAAGCTCCGCTGCCGCGAGAGTCTCTGTGCCGAAGGGACAGACTCTCAAATAGAGGTGGAGAGAGAGAGAGAGGGGAAGGAGATGGGGAAACAGTGGGGAGAGAGAGAGGGGGTGAGAGGAGAGAGAGGGGAGAAACAGAGGGGGCGTGAATGTGGAGAGAGAACAGGGAGAGGGGAGAGAGAGAGGTGGGAGAGAGAAGAGGGAGAGAAAGAAGAAATAGGGGGGGAGAGAGAAAGGGGGGGGGGAGAGTTAGGGGAAAGAGAGGGGAGCGAGTGTTAGGGGAAAGAGAGGGAGAGAGAGTTAGGGGAAAGATAAGGGAGAGAGGGGAGGGGAGAGAGGAGAGAGGGGACGAGAGAGAGGGGGAGAGTGAGGTGGGAGGGAGAGAGAGGGATAGAGAGGGGAGAGAGAGGGGAAGAGAGGAGAGAGAGAGAGGGGGGCGAGGGGGGGGGGCAGAGAGAGTTAGGGGAAGAGAGGGGAGAGAGAGAGTTAGGGGAAATTGACGGGAGAGAGGGGAGGGGGGAGAGAGGAGAGAGGGGACGAGAGAGAGAGGGAGGGTGAGGTGGGAGGGGGAAGAGAGAGAGCGAGAGAGGGAGAGAGAGGGGGGAGAGAGAGGGGAAGAGAGGAGAGAGAGGGGGGAGGAGGAGAGAGAGAGGGGGAGGGAAGGGAGAGGGAAGGGGAGAGAGTGAGAGGGGTGAGACAGGAGAGACAGAGAGGAGGGGGAGAGAGGGTGTTGAGAGGAGAGAGAGCGAAAGAGAGGGGGAGAGAGCGAGGGATGAGAGTGAGGTGGGAGGGAGAGAGAGAGGGGAGAGAAAGAGAGGTGGAGAGGGAGAGTACAGAGAGAAGGGGAGAGGGGGGGTGAGGGGGATTGAGAGGCAGGACTGCCAACTCCCATGCATTGCGCGTGAGAATTACGCATTTCACCAAATTCAAGCTGATGACAAATTTCTCTCGCTCTGCTTTGTGAAATTTTGTGATCAACGAAAATTTCAAAACTCATATCAACTGCATGGGCCGCGGGTGTTGGAAGCAGAAGCAGCGGAGGGGGGCAGATGCGGACGGGGAGCGGGGCTGGCGAGTGTTTGCCGGGCTGGCGAATCGCTCACTGCAGCTCCGGCCACGGAGCAGCCTCAGTGCAAGAGTCCCGGGCCGTCGGAGGCGTCGAAGCGTTGCGCCGCTGCCGTGAGAGTCTCTGTGCCGAATTTGCCCAGGTGACCGGCATGGATCAGGCTGTGGCTCAGTGCATCCTGGAGGGCAACCAGTGGCTGCTGGAAGTAAGTACCAAGCACCGGGTAGATAAGGTAGAAGAGAGCGGACTTCAAATGGGGGTGGTTGTTGAACGCATCCTGCTTGCCTGCTAGATTTTCACTTACTGTAACTGCAAGAAAAATGTTCCCGATGTTGGGGGCGTTCAGAACCATGGGTCACAGTTTAAGAATAAAGGGGGGGGGGGGGGGCAGTTAGGACTGAGATGACAACAAACTTTCTTCACGCAGAGAGTTGTGAATCTGTGGAATTCTCTGCCACAGAAGGCAGTGCAGGCCAATTCACTGGATGTTTTCAAGAGAGAGTTACATTTAGTTCTTGGGGTTAACGACATCAAGGAATATGGGGAAAAACAGGAAAGAGATACTGATTTTAGATGAATGGCCATGATCATATTGAAAAGCAGTGTTGGCTCGAAGGGCCGATGGCCTATTCTTGCACCTATTTTCTATGTTTCTATGCTTGAGTATCTATATTACCAAATGTTTGATCTTGACCGCTTTGGCCGACTGTGCTGCGATTTCCGAGAAAACGCCGTCACCTACGGCCGTCATTTTTGGCCACCTCGCTCAGAGCCCCCCTCCGCCGTATGAGTGTGGAGGATTTTTTCCGTTGATGAAAAATGAGCGAGATATTAATGTTTTTACAAAATTCCCCATTCTCTCTGCTGCCCCCGCTGGAGGCAGGGGGAGGGACTATAAAACCAGGAAGTGTCGTGCCTCACTCAGTCTCTGCTAGACCCAGACAAGTGAGAGGGTCTGGCAGAGACTGAGCTGCGAATAACATTGAACGCACGTCTACGCCACGGCGAGTCCCCTCGATACGGCTGTAAAGCGGCTGCAGCCCTTTTTTTTTAACAAGTTTGTGTTCACAAAAATGAATTTTGGTTGTCGGGTGTCTGCAGCCCATTTGTTTTCCTCGCCTTTTTTAACAAGTTTGTTTTCACAACATGAAATTTGGTTGTCGGGTGTCCGCAGTCCAATTCGTTGCCTCGCCTTTTTGACAAGTTTGTGTTCACAAAATCAATTTTGGTTGCCGGGTGTCTGCAGCCCAATTGTTTGCCTCGCCTCTTTTTAACAAGTTTGTATTCACACAATTAATTTTGGTTGTCGCGTGTCTGCAGCACAATTGTTTGCCTCGAATTTGTTTTAACAAGTTTGTGTTCACAAAATGAATTTTGGTTTCGGGTGTCTGCAGCCCAATTGTTTGCCTCACCTTGGTTTTTAAAAATCGTTGCAACAGTTGGATACCTGCCCAAGCATCCATAGGGCCCACAATGTCTATACTAGCCCTCTGGAAGCCAGTACCTTAGATCCGCAACACCCATACTAGCGCAACAGACAGCCCCCACCCACTGGTAAGCAGTATTGGAATTGGTGGAGAGGTGGAATATTGCGTTGGTGACCAGCCCTCCCGTGTGATGCTGGGACCCAACGGGTCCCACTTAGTCTAGTATGGCAATAAAACTCGATCACTTGATTTTGAAGCATTCATGCATGGTGGAGGTATAATAATACAGTGTGAAAACAGGCCCTTCGGTGCAACTTGTCCACACCCGCAAACATGTCCGAGCTACGCCACCTGCTTTTGGTCCATACCTCCAAACCTGTCCTATCCATATCAGTCTAACTTTTTCTTAAATGTTGGGATGATCCCTGCCTCAACTACCTCCTCTGGCAGCTTGTTCCATACACCCATCACCCTTTGTGTGGATACCCCTTAAAAAGTTACCTCTTAAAAATACTTCATCCAAAAAACATTGAAATCATACTTCTACAGTGTTCTAAAACATGATTTTAATACATCAAATTTCAAAAGGTTCCTACCCTGGGAGGGGGGACACCCTTCTTCCACACCCTATCCCCACTCGGTTTCTCCACTCCCTCACCGGGTACTCCCAAGGCCAGTGATCAGTGATGGCATAGCCTCCCCCTTTCAAAAACGCTCCAATCCAATTTAAAGCATATATATTGCATTCAAGTGTAAGTTAAACGACTCACTACACTTTCCTCCGCCTAGTAGAGTTGGTCCTTACCCTCGATAACTTCTCGGTTGACCTCTCACATTTCGACCAAATACAAGGTGTAGCTATGGTCACGCGCATGGGCCCCAACTACGCCTGCCTCGTTGTCGGGTATATCGAACAATCCTTGTTCAAGGCGTACCAGGGCCCCATCCCCGACCTCTACCTCCGTTACATTGATGACTGCTTTGGGGCCACCTCCAGCACCCGCACACAACTGACTGACTTGATCCACTTCACTACTAACATCCATCCAGGACTCAAATACACCTGGACCATTTCCGACACTTCCCTACCATTCCTTGACCTCACCAGCTCCATCACAGGTGATAGATGTCTGACCGACATCCAGTATAAACCCACTGACTCTCGTGGCTATCTAGACTAATCTTCTTCCTACCCTGCTTCCTGTAAGGACACCATCCCCTACTCCCAATTCCTCCGCCTACGCTGCATCTGCTTCCAGGATGAGGTGTTCCACATTAGGGCATCAGAAATGTCCTCATTCATTAGGGAACGGGGGTTCCCCTCCCTCACTATAGATGAGGCTCGCACCAGGGTCTCTCCCATACCCTGTAACACTGTTGTCTCTCCCCACCCCCCCACACGCAACAAGGGCAGAGTCCCCCTAGTCCTCACCTTTCACCCCACCAACCGTCACATAAAACAAGTAATCCTCCGTCAGGTTCGCCACCTCCAATGTGAACCCACCACTCGCCACATCTTCCCATCTCCCCCCCCCCCCCATCTTCCACAAAGACCGCTCCCTTTGCAACTCTCCAGTCAGTTCTTCCCTTCCCTCCCGCACCACCCCTTCCCCGGGCACTTTACATTGCAACAGCAAGAGATGCTACACTTTTCGCCCCCCCCCCCCCCTCCCCACCTCGACTCCGTTCAAGGACCCAAGCAGTCGTTCCAGGTGTGACAGAGGTTCACCTGCATCTCCTCCAACCAGATACATTGCATCCGCTGCTCTAAATGTCAGCTGATCTACATCGCTGAGACCAAACGGAGGCTTGGCGATCGTTTCGTCAAACACCTCCGATGTGTCCGCATTAACCGACCTGACCTGCTAGTGGCTCAGAACTTCAACGCCCCCTCCCATTCCGTATTCAACCTCTCTGTCCTGGGCCTCCTTCGTGGCCAGAGTGAGCACCACCGGAAATTGGAGGAACAGCACCTCATATTCCGCTTGGGGAGTCTGCATCTTGGTGGCATGAACATTGAATTCTCACAATTCTGTTAGCCCTTGTTGTCTCCTCCCCTTCCCAACTCTCCATCAGCCCTCAGGCTCATCCTCCTACCCCCACCCCCCCTCCCCCCCCTTCCCCTTCCCCTCTCCCCCCATCATTCTGAAGAAGGGTTTCGGCCCAAAACGTTGCCTATTTCCTTCACTCCATAGATGCTGCTGCGACCGCTGAGTTTCTCCAGCATTTTTGTGTACCTTCGATTTTCCAGCATCTGCAGTTCAATACAATACAATGCAATACAATACAATGCAATACAATACAATTTATTTGTCACTTGAACCTCATAGAGGCTCAAGTGAAATGTTGTTTCTGCAGTCATACATACAAGAAAAAAAAGACCCAAGACACAACACAATTTACACAGACATCCATCACAGCGCATCTCCTCCTCGCTGTGATGGAAGGCAAAACAAACTTATCTCTCCCCTGCACTTCCCGCTCCTCCCGATGTCAGAGTCAAAGTCAGAGCCCCCGGTGGGCGATGACAATTGTCCCGCGGCCATTAACGCCGCGCCGGGCGATGCAAGGCCGCGCTCCGGGTCTTGTTGTTGGAGCCCCGGGCGGGCGCTGGCAAAGTCCCGCAGCCGTTGAAGCCGCGCCGGGCGATGATGTAAGGCCCCGCCCCAGGTCATCCTCGACCCCGTTACTCGGGCGGAGAAGTCGCCGCTGCGGAAGCCCCGAAAAGCGGTCTCCCAGCAGGGACCCGCGGGCTCCCGGTGTCACCCACAGGGCCGGATTTAGATGAAGAGAGGCCTTAAGCTGTTCCACTTGTGACGCCCCCTCTGCGTTGGTTTTCAGCGCTGGCGGCGATGCAGCGACCGGTCAGCCATGGTGGGCAAATCTCCCACAATTCAAAGCGAGGGAGAAAGTGTCCAGCGCCGACCAGTTTGCGTTGCAGTGCGCATGCGCAGGGCGGCCGATGATGTGCTGGCCGTGGGTGTGCGCATGTGCAGGGGGGAGGACGTGCAGGCCGCAGCAATGCGCATGTGCAAGGCGACCTGCCGTGCCGGCGGATGAGAAGTGAGCGGAGACCGGCGGCCCAGACACGGATAGCGAGAGAGATAGAGAGGGGGGCCGCCCAGAGTTGAACGGTAGGTGTCCTGCCTTGGCAGCAGGCCCCCCTAGACCTCGAGGCCCTAAGCTTAAACTTGTCTAGTTGATAAGTAAATCCGGCCCTGGTCCCCCAGACCTGCGGTTGGAGCCCCCGAATCTCCGAGGGTCGGGTCGTAGCAGCGCGCCACCACCGCTCCTCCAGCTCCATGATGGTGAGTAGCTCCGCAGCTCCGTGACTGGAGCCCCAGGTCGACAATGGAGACCCGACAGGGAAGGTCGGGTTATCCGTGCAGGGGAAAGATTTTAAAAGTCCCCCCCCCCCACCCCCCCACACACACACACATAACCCATCAAAAAAATAAGAACTACATTAAACGGGACAAAAAATAACAAGAAGACAGACCGGCTGCAGAGACCGCTGCGACGTGTGCGGCGCCGCCCACCGGAACAGTTCCTTCTTAAACATAATATTTCGAATAAGGCCTCACCAAAGATTTGGAGACAGAGGGGATTTAATTAACTAAAAAGGGTGTCGATACTAAATTATCAGAGTTTCACTGATTCTGGGCTCTCTGATATTGCATCATATATTTCATTCCACTTTCTGTTTCAGGTCACTGGCGTTCCTGAGTCTCCAATCCCAGTGCAGTGATGAGTGAAATCTTGGAACTGGCCGCTCTGGGCCGGCCCTTCCAGTTGGGAATGCTGTACGACTGCCGTTCAGACACTCTGATCCCAGGTACAGGAATGTCACCAGACGAATCAGTGATGGTTAATGTGGTGCCATACGTTTAGGTTACCTATTTGACTATCTATATTACTAAACATCTGATCTTGAACATTTCCTGTTGTTCTGTATATTGGTTTTAGAATAAACGCTGCCACTTATGGCTGTGATTTTTAGGCCATCTTAATCAGAGTTCCCCCCTCCGGAGAATGTTGAGATTCTCTCTCCTGAAGGCCACGCCCCTTTCAGAGGGACCATAACACCCGGATTTGTTGAGTGCCTCAGTCATTATCTGCAAGATGTGGGAAGCGAGAGGGTCACGTCTGAGCTGTGAATAACACTGAAAATGTCTACTAAACTAGGAGGGTGGTTTTACTGAACTTGAGTGACCTTAATGTGGCTTGAAAATGAAAATGTGGTTGGTTTGAAAAAAAACAAAACAAATGGTTGTTGGTAGTTGGTTTGAACTAAAGCACAACAAATGGTTGGTGGTGGTTAGTTTGAACTGGCAAATGATTAAAAGTCTAAACTTACCAACCTCCTGTTTACACTGTATATTGGTTTTAGATAAAAACACTATCACTTACGGCTGTGATTTTTGGCCATCTTATCAAGACCCCATCGCTCTTCAGGTGCAGAGGATTCTTCCCATCAATGAAAATTAAAAGTGTTATTAGTGTTTCAAAAATGTTGATAATCTCTCTCCTGTCAATCACACCATGAGAGCCACGCGCATTCCGGTGGGAGGGGAACGACTATAAAACCAGGAAGTGTGGGTGTAGCTCAGTCTCTGCAAGATGGGGGAAGGAGAGGTCACGACTCTGTCTGAGCTGTGAATCAACCGAACTCACTGAATATCTCCTGATCTGTGAGTCTAGTGTTTATGTTATGTTTTGTGTGGTTTTATGGTGGTTTCTCCCTACTTGAAATGGTAGGAAACTATATTTGAATGTGGTGGCCTTGTACTCTGCAAGAAATGGTATGAAACTGCATTTGAATTTGGTGGCCTTGCACCCTGTTTGAAATGGTACGAAACTGCACTTGAATTTGGTGGACTTGCACCCTGCTTGAAGTGGCATGAAACAGCACTTGAATGTGGTGGCCTTGCATCCTCTTTGAAGTGGGATGAAACTGCACTTGAGTATCGTGGCCTTGCACACTGCTTGAAGAGGTAGGAAACTGCACTTGCCTTTGGTGGCCCTGCACCCTGCTTGAAGTGATGGGAAACTGCACTTGAGTTTAGTGGCCTTGCACTCTGCTTGAAGTGGTATGAAAGCACTTGAATTCGGTAGCCTTGCACCCTGCTTGAAGTGGTACGAAACTGCACTTGAATTTTGGTGGCCTTGCACCCAGCTTGAATTGGTGCGAAACTGTACTTGAATTTGGTGGCCTTGCGCCCTGCTTGAAGTGGTCCGAAACTGCATTTGAATTTGATGGCGTAGCACCCTGCTTGAAGTGGTACAAAACTGCATTTGAATCTGGTGGCCTTGCGCCCTGCTTGAAGAGGTCAGAAAGTGCACTTGAATTTGTTGGCCTTGCACCCTGCTTGAAGTGATCTGAAACCGCACTTGGGTTTGGTGGACTTGCATCCTGCTTGAAGTGGCATGAAACTGCACTTGAATTCTATGGTCTTGCACCCTGCTTGAAGTGGCATGAAACTGCACTTGAATTTGGTGGACTTGCACCCTGCTTGAAGTGGCATGAAACTGCACGGATTTTGTGGTCTTGCACCCTGCTTGAAGTGGCATGAAACTACACTTGAATTTGGTGGACTTGCACCCTGCTAGAACTTGTAAGAAACTGCACTCTAATTTGGTGGCCTTGCATCCTGATTGAAATGGAATTTCAAGGAATAGCCGTGAATCAACTGCCAGCCCACAAGCCGTGAGCGAGCTGCCAGCACATCAGGCTTGAGTGACTGAGGTGCCAGCCCAAGAATCCATTTGTCCCACAATGTCCATACTAGCCCTCTGGAAACGAGAGCCTTCCCAATGCCGAAGCTTGCATTCGTGATCTTTTTAAGTTTTCAAAGGCATCTTGTGCTTTCTTGGTTAATTTAAATTCACCCTTCTTGCTGGTATGGGATGTTAGCTCCTTGGTCTCTAGAGCTATGTTAGGGATCCAAGATCTACAATAATTGGCCATGACAAGCCATTGTCTCATTTGTTCAGCTTCTTTTGGAACTGGGAATTCGCAGATGGGTTCCAGTCTGCTTTTCTTAAGACTCCTTTCGGTTGCCGAAATTATGATCCCTAAAAATGTTGCTTTCTCCTGGGCCACTAGTACTTTTGACTGGGAGACTACAGATCCTAAATTAGCCAGATGGTTTAGTCATTGTGCAGTATCTTTCCGATTACTGAATTCGTTTTTGCTGGCCACTAATAAATCATCGACATACTGCACTTTTGTTGAATTCATTTTGAATTTTAAATTACTCGATTGTTCTAGTAGCCACCTGGAAAATAAAGTAGGCGAATTGATAAACCCTTGAGGCAATCTGGTCCAGGTGTATTGTTGACCCCTTATATGTGAAAGCAAACAAATATTGACTGCCTTTCTGAAGAGGCAGAGAAATGAATGCATGTTGCAACTCGACTATCAAAAAGATTTTTGCTTCAGCCGATATTTGGGCTAGGGTATGGGCAGCGTTTGGCACTTGGACATGGAGCGGTTTCACAACAGAGTTGATTTCTCTCAGATCTTGCACAAGTCTATGTTGACCCCCCTTTCCCGGTTTTGGAACTGCAAGAATAGGGGTGTTACAAATCGATCGGCATTTCACCAGTATTCCTTGTTCCAGCAATCCCCGAATAAATTTGTCAATGCTGTTGACGGCCTGTTGTTTTAGTGGATATCGTTTTATTGAAGGAAGTTTCTGGAGAGGTACATGGATGGGATTGATGTTCACGCATCCTATTTGAGCTGTGTTTTCTGCGCACACTTGATGGTCCACATACTCGCATGCCTCACTCCCCAGATGATGACGTAAGTGGGTAAAAACTGTCTTTGGGGCCTGATAAAATTCAACAACATATTGATTAGACAAATTCTGCTTTTGGTAATTATTCGGGTCTGTCATTTCATTGAGAGAAAAATGACTTGGTGCACATTAAAGTGGGTGACTGCAATAGGCAGTTGATGTATGATGGCACTGAGACATGAGGGAGGAGGTAGCGGCGTCCCAGACAGAGATCACACATGAGGTGTCAGCCTCAGTGTATCAGGCAATGTCTTACAAGAGAGAATCCAAAAATGCTTCAGATCAGAATCCTCGTCATATTTAGGAAAGAGTGAAAATACTTTAGTCGCAAAGAAAGTGTGAGCGGGATGGAAACAACTAGGGAACAACTCCGATAAGAAGGCGGCAAAAAGCTAATGTGGGGTTAATGCAGAGAATCTATCCAATGAGAAAAACGTGAATACGCATTATTCACTTTGAATAATTTGCACAATTTCCCTCATTTTTAGTTTTGATTGTTGTTTTATTCTGCAGGCGTCACATTGTGGGATTTACAGACGCTGAAGAGCAACCTTGATCGTCGTGACCAGCCCAGCACTGAGTTTCACATCATTGCATCAGACTCCATGGAGAAGAAAGCCGCTGCCCTCAATGTGTCAGGGTCACTGAAGGCGAGTTTCCTGTGTGGGTTAGTGAAGGTGAAAGGGTCGGCAAAATATCTCAGCAACACGAAGGAATCAAAGCAACAAGCACGAGTTACACTTCAGTACAAAGCAACAACCAGGTTTGAACAACTGACGATGAGTCACTTAGGGAGACAGAATATTACCTACCCGAGTGTGTTTGATGAGGGCTCAGCCACCCATGTCATTACAGCAGTGCTGTATGGGGCCCAGGCTTTCTTTGTGTTTGACCAAATGGCTTCATCAACAGAGAAGATACAGGATATTCAGGGTAACATGGAGGCAACGATTAAACTTCTCCCTCTGATTGCGATTGAGGGCGAGGCCTCCCTAGAAATTACAGAAGAACAAAAGTCACATGCCGAGAAATTTAGCTGCACATTTTATGGCGATTTCTCATTGAAGAACAATCCCACCACATTCAAAGACGCCATCAATATCTACGCAACACTTCCACACCTCCTGGGTCCAGATGGAGAACATTCAGTGCCCATCACAGTCTGGCTCTATCCTCTCAATAAACTCGACTCAAAAGTTGCCCAGCTGGTGAGGGAGATCAGCGTGGGACTGGTCAATCGCTGCCAGGATGTCCTAGAACAGCTCAATGAGGCCGTGATGAGGTGCAATGACCTGATGAAAGACAGTGTCGCAGTTCAGTTTCCTGAGATCGGGGACAGGATATTTCAATTCCGAGAGATGTGTCCGGAGTACAAACTGGTTTTCCAAGGGACCTTAGCCGGAGTTTTACCGTCCATTCGAGGCGGTGGGAAGGAGGAAGTGTTGCTGGCGGACATACTGAAGAACAGGGAGCAGTCACCATTCAAACACCAAGCACTGACCACATGGCTGGATGACAAGGCACGGGAGATGAGGATTGTGGGACGTTACCTCAGAATATTGAAAGATATACCAGTTGTGAAATCAGAGAGTGAGTTAGATGACATGTTGATGGATTTAGCAACAGTTTATGTGGTCTGCTTTACATTTACAACATTACATAATGAGGATCTCTACCTGTCAGAGGCAAACAACTACCTACAATCTCCCACAGCTCAGAAAATGGAGACACAACCTCCTGCTGATGGAGCCTGTACACAACGACAAAGTGACTCGTGGTTTAATTTGCCATCTGTGTCCCAGCAGATGAAGGAGCTTTCAGAATCATTCCTGGACTTTGCCACCGCCAATATAGCAGATGGGAAAATAAAATTTGCTGTTGTATCTGTGCGGGATGACAGCAACATAGGAGCGTCAATTTACCTGTATGATGGAGGATGTCTGGAGAACCGGTGCTTTGTTCCTCCGTCACAACCCGAGATACCTACGTCTAGTAGAACAACACATGACAGTGTGACTCTGCAGTTACAGCCACCAACATTTGGTGCCGGTGAGATTGTGGGCTACAAGGTAGAGTACCGAGGTAGCCAGCAGGAGGAATGGACAATTCTGGATACACCTGATCAATGCCACTCCTTCACAATACCTGGGTTACAGCCACACCAGGAGTATCACTTCCGATACAGAGCTGTGACCAAGGTCGGGGTCAGCAAAGCTAGTGAGTGCTACAGGGGCATCACCCGGCCAACAAGTCCACCTGTTAAACCAATCTTCCAGGATTGTTCACCCAGCCCAATACTGCACTGGGACAGACCAGGTCAGATTGGAGCTGATGTTAAAATATTTCGGTACAGAATTGAATATAGAGAAGAACCGTCAGTTAAAACAAACATGGGGGGCAAGTTATGGGAAGAGGTTCAGTCATCCGACACACAATGCCACTGTCGTTTAGAGGGATTGAAAGCCAAGACCATCTACAGTGTCCGAGTGTCTGCTGACTGTGGAGAAGTGGGATCTAGTGGAACAAGTGAGGAGGTTTCAATAAAAATAGAAAATGCCCAAAACAGACTAGCCCTGGAACTTCTATCCAGAGGAAACCCTTCCATTTACAAGCTAAAGCTTCAGATGGAGGTGGTTAATAATTCCAAACAGCTTGTGAAATGCTCCTTTGGAAAACACACAAACGCACACAAGATGAAGACAATTATGGTTCTGGGAGCAACTGGGTCAGGAAAGACGACCCTCATCAATGGGATGATCAACTACATCTTGGGCGTGGAATGGGGAGACAACTTCAGATACAAGTTAATACAGGAAGAGACAGGAAAATCCCAGGCTGAGAGTCAGACGTCCTCCATCACTGCCTACCAGCTCCACCATCAGGTAGGATTTAACATCGATTACTCTGTGACCATCGTTGACACGCCAGGATTCGGGGACACCGAGGGCATCAGTCGGGATCAACAGATCACTGAGCAAATCCGTGAGTTCTTCACTTCCCCACAGGGCGTTGATCAGATCGACGTTGTCTGTTTTGTTGTTCAAGCCTCCCTGGCTCGCCTGACTCCGACACAGAAATATGTCTTTGATTCGATTCTTTCTATTTTTGGAAAATATATTGCAGAGAACATTAGGATCTTGGTGACATTCGCAGACATAGAGCAGCCCCCCATTCTGGATGCCTTGAAAGCAGCTGATGTACCATGTCCCAAAGACAAAACGGGTATGCCAATGTACTTCAAGTTTAACAATTCAGCCATTTTTGCACAGCGTCCAATATCTGAAAACACGGGCAATTTGGGGACATCCGGTGACAGCAGGAAAGAGGAAGAAGATGATATTAACTTTGCTGCAATGATTTGGAATATGGGAGCAAACAATATGAAGAAATTCTTCACAGCTCTGAACACTATGGAAGCAAAAAGCTTGTGTTTGACCAGGGAGGTTCTGAAGGAACGTAAGCAGTTGGAGGCTATAATGGAGGGATTGCAGATGCAGGTCAAAGCAGGACTGACAAAACTGGAGGAAGTCAGGATAACGCAACAGGTTTTGGATCAAAACCAGGCCAATCTGGATGCAAATAAAGATTTTGAGTATGTAGTTAATGTTGTTGTTAAAAAAAGGAAGTGGATTCCTTATCTCTCAAACAACTGTCAGCAATGTGACTTCACCTGCGACGCTCCTTGTTTTGTTGTTTTAAATCAACTTGGGAATTGGTGCACATCGATGGATTCATCGGGAAAATGTACAGTTTGTCCTCAGAAATGTGACTGGGCCGATCACAAAAGAGAATTTAGCAGGGTTGTCTGCAAAACAAAAAAGGAAACAAAGACATACAGTGAGCTGAAAGAAAGGTATGAGAAGGCCCACGTTGTGAAGATGGACAAGCAGAAAGTCAAGGAGTCACTTGAGCAGGAGTTTGATGAGGTTGGAGGCAAAGTGCTGGAGCTGATTCAACAATTATCCAGGAGCCATAAACGACTTAATGAAATAGCTCTGAAACCCAACCCATTATCCACCCCAGCCTACATTGACCTCATGATTCTGGATGAGAAAAATTATGCGAATCCTGGCTACATGGATCGAATTGAGGCATTGACGAATGTAAAGAATATGGCTGAGTTACAGGAAAAAATTGTGAACAAAGAGCCGTTAATACCAGAGCTTTCGAAGGCAGATTCAATGTCAATAAAACATGCTGCAACGAAGCCTGAACAAATGTTTTCTAATGTGATGAATTGGTTCAAGCCCAATAACTGATAAACATATCAGCTGTTCCCCAGTTGGGCAGCAGCTGTCAAACGGATAAACCCCGTTCTCAGTTCCTCTTTCTCCTTCCCCACCTGCCTACATCCTTACCCACCACAGCTTCAATGATACCCCAACCTCACACTGCTCGCTCCGGGTCAATCACCACTTGCACTGGCTTGTCATCCCAGTCCCACGCCGTTGTTTCTGGACAGCACCAACGATCTATTCACGTCCCCTCCCATTCACCATCTACTTCCCATCCCCCTTGTAAGGGTCAGCTGGATCAGAGCGCATGTATCCTCAGTACACAGGGTGCCACGACCTCCACCCCTTACCCACTCCATCAATCACCCACGCTCTCTGCACGGTCCAACAGCACATATACCCCTCCAGAGACATAGGAGGGGAAACATTTTCCCAGCTCTATCCCTCTCCTTAGTCTCAGTCAGAGTCTGACCCATGGGGTGTTGGGAGGTAAAGTATTCACACACAGGATCCGCTGGGAATCTGATCAGCCTCTCCAGCCTCAAGCCAAGAGATAAAGTGCGCTCAGACCTCGCCTGGAGTCGCCACTGTGACGGTAAACACTCAGAGGAACTTCACCAACTCACTGACACATATTCCCAGGCAGGTTGAGATTTGGGGCTCACCAACAGCATGAGAAGGACCATTAATATGGAGCAAGACATCAGCGAGCTCCCTCCTTCACTCTCCGTGTGCTCACCACTCAGGGGTCAGCATCTTCCATGTCCTCGGCACCATCACCAGATGGACGATCGACCTTCACCATGGAGAACCAGCCTCAGGGAAAAGCCAACCAGATGCCCCCATCAGCACTGAAACCATCTGCAAGTGGGACCCTAAGGCACCAGACATCAATATAGAGTGGGTGGCATCTACTCAATATCGCCGTCATTTGAATGTGATTCAGTACAGATTACATTGTGGTGTTTATAGGGGGCCAGGCCAACTGGTTAAAGGAAAACATTAGTTGGACCAGTGGACTACCCTTCCACAGACACGATGGACTGAATGGCC
Organism: Leucoraja ocellata; assembly: GCA_036785375.1. Taxonomy (NCBI): domain Eukaryota; kingdom Metazoa; phylum Chordata; class Chondrichthyes; order Rajiformes; family Rajidae; genus Leucoraja; species Leucoraja ocellata. The sequence continues at coordinate 179,442 of JAWMAR010000392.1, read as the reverse complement.
TTCTCCCGTGCTGTGGCTATCCCGGACTGCACCAGACCTGTTCTTGAGCTTTGAGTCCTACTTCACCTTGACGTGAGCTTCCGGTTCCATGTTTATTCCATTACAGATGTCTTGTTCTACCTCCGGGACAAGGGATAAAAGCATCGATGAAACTGAGGTGTAGGAAGGAATTGCAGATGTCGGTTTAAACCGAAGAAAGACACAAAATGCTGGAGTAATTCAGCGGGACAGGCAGCATCTCTGGAGTGGGGAACGGGTAATGATGCGGGTCCAGACCCTTCTTCAGACTAGTCAGGGGAAAGGGAAACGAGAGATATAGACAGTGATATGTAGATATATAGAACAGTAAATTAAAGATATTTTAAAAAGTAATGACGATAAATGGAACAGGAGAGAACGAGAACCTTGTGCGACATGTGTCGGGGAAGGGTGGAGAGAGAGAGGGAATGCAGGGGTTACTTGAAGTTCGAGAAATCAAAATTGATACCACTGATTTGGAAGCTGCCCAAGTCAAATATGAGATGCTGTTCCTCCAATTTGCGATTGGCTTCACTCTGACAACGGAGGTGGCTGAGGATGGAAAGGTCAGTGTGGGAAGTGAAGAGGAATCCCTTCAGTGAGTACAGAGGATAATTATCCATTTCAGATTCCATCTACATCCCATGGTTACAGAAAGAGATTGGTCCCCAATGGGTCCTATCCATTTGTTTGCTACATCCTAAATGCTTTGGTGTAATCCTTAATCATATCAGCCGTGATATTCTGTGCCCCCCATTTGTTTTGTAAGCATTTTTTACGTATTGTCGAATACTCATTTTTTATTCCATATTCTCCCTTTTCTTCATTCCTTGACAACTTTTGTCTTCCAAAAGCAATAGGATAAATGTCGAACATCAATAGCTCCCTTCTTCAAAGTAATGTAGTAGGGGTGAGAAATATGGAGAGAAAATGGGGGGAGACACTCAATAGACTTTGTCCCGCCCCATTCCTTCATCAACCTTTTTCCCTCCTATTATGAAACATGGGGGTTCAGTATTGATGTGGATAGAGAACTGGCTGGCAAACAGGAAGCAAAGAGTAGGAGAACACGGGTCCTTTTCACAATGGCAGGCAGTGACTAGTGGGGTACCGCAAGGCTCAGTACTGGGACCCCAGCTATTTACAATATATATTAATGATCTGGATGAGGGAATTGAAGGCAATATCTCCAAGTTTGCGGATGACACTAAGCTGGGGGCAGTGTTAGGTGTGAGGAGGATGCTAGGAGACTGCAAGGTGACCTGGATAGGCTGGGTGAGTGGGCAAATGTTTGGCAGATGCAGTTGAATGTGGATAAATGTGAGGTTATCCATTTTGGTGGCAAAAACGGGAAAGCAGATTATTATCTAAACGGTGGCCGATTTTGGAAAGGGGGAGATGCAGTGAGACCTGGGTGTCATGGTACACCAGTCATTGAAGGTAGGCATGCAGGTGCAGCAGGCAGTAAAGAAAGCGAATGGTATGTTGGCTTTCATAGCAAGGGGATTTGAGTATAGGAGCAGGGAGGTTCTACTGCAGTTGTACAGGGTCTTGGTGAGACCACACCTGGAGTATTGCGTGCAGTTTTGGTCTCCAAATCTGAGGAAGGACATTATTGCCATAGAGGGAGTGCAGAGAAGGTTCACCAGACTGATTCCTGGGATGTCAGGACTGTCTTATGAAGAAAGACTGGATAGACTTGGTTTATACTCTCTAGAATTTAGGAGATTGAGAGGGGATCTTATAGAAACTTACAAAATTCTTAAGGGGTTGGACAGGCTAGATGCAGGAAGATTGTTCCCGATGTTGGGGAAGTCCAGGACAAGGGGTCACACCTTAAGGATAAGGGGGAAATCCTTTAAAACCGAGATGAGGAGAACTTTTTTCACACAGAGAGTGGTGAATCTCTGGAACTCTCTGCCACAGAGGGTAGTTGAGGCCAGTTCATTGGCTATATTTAAGAGGGAGTTAGATGTGGCCCTTGTGGCCAAGGGGATCAGAGGGTATGGAGAGAAGGCAGGTACGGGATACTGAGTTGGATGATCAGCCATGATCATATTAAATGGCGGTGCAGGCTCGAAGGGCCGAATAGCCTACTCCTGCACCTAATTTCTATGTTTCTATGTTTCTATTGCCTATACACGTCCCACTGAGATGCTGCTTGACCTGCGGAGTTACTCTAGCAGTTATTGTTCGACTCATTATCCTTTCAAACGTTACGTGTAAATGTTCAATGATCTTATTATATTACGTTGATGCTACTGCATATTCAAGCATGTATCGCTGGTAGACATTGCATTATAATGAATATATGGCTTAATCCAAATAAGCTATTTTTTAAATTAACAATTATAGATGCGCTGGGTTTGATTAATGTGTACAAACTTTGATGATTCGTTGGGAAGTTAGGTTCGTGCTCTGGGACAAATGTGTAGGCTCATCAGAAGCTACAAATCAACACACCCCATTGAGTATTGATCAGGATATCTGACAACTGGGAGACAGAACAAAGTAAGTGTATCCATCGGGGAATACAACTAAGGGAAAGGTGACGAGAAGACAGAGACAGAGAGTGACAACAGAAGGAGAACAAGTTGATGGTGAAATAAAGAAGAGTAAACGACTCAACAGAGGAGGGTGTTAAACAGAAATAGAGGGAAAGGAGTCAGAGAGAAAGAGAAGTCGGAACCACATGTGTCAGGGAATGGGAGAAACATTAGGGAAAGAGGGAGGTGTTGGTGAGGAGGAAAGACGATGGAGGGAGATGACGAGAGGGTGAGAGGTGACAGAATGGAGGCAGAGCCACCGGGGAGAGAGGAATGCGGTGGTGAAGAAGAGAAGTGAGCAGAGTAAAGGACAGAGAGAGGCAATGGAGAGGAGCTGAGAAAGTGGTAGAGAGATCACGGAGGGGGTGGGGGTGGGTAGCGGTGATCGAGAGAGACAGGGATGTGGTGACGCAAACAGAGGAGGAGATAGGCAACATGAAGTGGGGCAATGGGAGAGGCAACAGGGAGTGAGGAAATTGGATATGTGACAGAGAGTGGGGCAATGGGATTGGTGACGGTGGAGCAATGGGAGAGGTGACACAGTGGGGCAATGGGAGAGGTGACACAGTGGGGCAATGGGAGAGGTGACACAGTGGGGCAATGGGAGAGGTGACACAGTGGGGCAATGGGAGAGGTGACACAGTGGGGCAATGGGAGAGGTGACAGAGAGTGGGACAATGGGAGAGGTGACAGAGAGTGGGACAATTGGAGAGGTGACACAGTGGGGCAATGGGAGAGGTGACAGAGAGTGGGACAATGGGAGAGGTGACACAGTGGGACAATTGGAGAGGTGACACAGTGGGGGCAATGGGAGAGGTGACACAGTGGGGCAATGGGAGAGGTGACACAGTGGGGCAATGGGAGAGGTGACACAGTGGGGCAATGGGAGAGGTGACACAGTGGGGCAATGGGAGAAGTGTCCGATGGAGTCAAAAGCGGGAAACAGAAGATGTAGTATAGACCCGAACTATACATTTCTTCCAGAACCAAGTAATCTCTTCCCCTGGTTTACTTTGTAGATGTTCAGTAATCAAATAATAAATGATTCATAAAATGAAATAAAATGCTTGATGCTTTCAATACCAGTGTCTTGTTGTTGATTCCTCTCCACTAGCAAAATAAACCATGTGATTTCCCTGAAATACTACATTACATGAAAACGATGGTGAAAATAGCTGTAAATTAAGCAGCCAATTATCACAATCACCTGAAGAAACAGAGTTGTGGAATAGACTGGTGAAAACAGGGATAATATGATTCAAGGGCAAAGGGTCAATGCAATGACTAATAAAGAACCAGGTAGAGAGATGCAGAGGATCGTTGGACAATACTCGTCCCTCAGGTACCCGGTTCTTACTCATGTTTGGATAAAGGCGAGGATAACAGAGAATGTGTGCACACTGTACATGACACATTCAAGTACATAGAAACATAGAAAATAGGTGCAGGAGTAGGCCATTCGGCCATTCGAGCCTGTGCCGCCATTCAATATGATGGTGGCTGATCATCCAACTCAGTATCCTGTACCTGCCTTCTCTCCATACCCCCTGGCACCTTTAGCCACAAGGGCCACATCTAACTCCCTCTTAAATATAGCCAATGAACTGGCCTCAACTACCCTCTGTGGCAGAGAGTTCCAGAGATTCACCACTCTCTGTGTGAAAAATGTTTTTCTCATCTCGCTCCTAAAAGATTTCCCCCTTATCCTTAAACTGTGACCCCTTGTTCTGGACTTCCCCAACATCGGGAACAATCTTCCTGCCTGTCCAACCCCTTAAGAATTTTGTAAGTTTCTATAAGATCCCCTCTCAGTCTTCTAAATTCTAGCGAGCACAAGCCGAGTCTATCCAGTCTTTCTTCATAGTAAATTCTGACATCCCAGGAATCAGTCTGGTGAACTTTCATTGTACTCCCTCTATGGCAAGAATGCCTTTCCTCAGATTTGGAGACCAAAACTGTACGCAATACTCCAAATGTGGTCTCACCAAGACCCTGTACAACTGCAGTAGAACCTCTCTGCTCCTATACTCAAATCCTTTTGCTATTAATGCTAACATATCATTCGCTTTCTTCACTGCCTGCTGCATCTGCATGCTACTTTCAATGACTGGTGTACCATGACACCCAGGTTTCGTTGCATCTCCCCTTTTCCTAATCGGCCACCATTCAGGTAATAGTCTACTTTCCTGTTTTTGCCACCAAAGTGGATAACCTCACATTTATCCACATTATACTGCAACTGCCATGCATTTGCCCACCCACCCAGCCTATCCAAGTCACCTTGCAGCCTCCTAGCATCATCCTCACAGCTAACACTGCCCCCCCAGCTTCGTGTCATCCGCAAACTTGGAGATATTGCCTTCAATTCCCTCATCCAGATCATTAATATATATTGTAAATAGCTGGGGTCCCAGCACTGAGCCTTGCGGTACCCCACTAGTCATTGCCTGCCATTGTGAAAAGGACCCGTTTACTCCTACTCCTTGCTTCCTGTCTGCCAGCCAGTTCTATATCCACATCAATAATGAACCCCCAATGCCGTGTGCTTTAAGATTGTATACTAATCTCTTATGTGGGACCTTGTCGAAAGCCTTCTGCAAGTCCAGGTATAACACATCTACTGGTTCTCACTTATCCACTCTACTAGTTACATCCTCGAAAAATTCTATAAGATTCGTCAGACATGATTTCGTTAATCCATGCTGACTTTGTCCAATGATTTCACCACTTTCCAAATGTGCTGCTATCCCATCTTTAATAACTGACTCTAGCAGTTTCCCCACTACCGATGTTAGACTAACTGGTCTGTAATCCCCGTTTTCTCTCTCCCTCACTTTTTAAAAAGTGGGGTTACATTAGCTACCCTCCAATCCTCAGGAACTACTACAGAATCTAAAGAGTTTTGAAAAATTATCACTAATACATCCACTATTTCTGGGGCTAATTCCTTAAGTACTCTGGGATGCAGCCTATCTGGCCCTGGGGATTTATCGGCCTTTAATCCATTCAATTTCCCGAACACAGGATGAAAAGAGTAATGCAGTAGCGACAGAGGGTGGCATGACCGATGGAACGGACACTGCTCTCTGCAGCAGAGACAGGGCGCAACTGCATGATGTGGAAAAAAGGGAATGACAGATGATGGAATCATGAGAAAACACAACGTGCTGAAGTAACTCAGCGGGTCAGGCAGCATCCAAAGAAGAATGCTGACCCCAAACGTTGCCCATCCATGTTCTCCAGACCGGCTGCCTGACCCGCTGAGTTACTCCAGCTCTGTGTGTTTTATTTAAGGTAAACTCTTCTGGGATAGAGAAGAACTTGGAATAAGAAGGAAATCATCAACTCGTTATGTCCACGTGAGCACTAAAGGCCAGGAAGAGTGTTCCACTGAGGGATTGTGAATAATTTAAGGCAAAATTAGAAAGCAAAACCTCCAATTTGATAGCCCCTGGATTTTCACCAGAGCCAATTGCAAATTGTTAGAGCATTGAATTTAAGGCTGGGTAAATAAACATGTAGCACAAAGTAGAAGTTGTGGAACTTCTGGATAATAAAGGCATTATGTGGAACGCCTGGATATTAAAGGCAGCCATGATCTGGGTGGACAGAGAAGGGTCGACTCCAATGACTAACAGTTTATAGAGTAGAAGGAAGGAACTGCAAATGCTGGTCTACATAAAAAGACACAAAGTGCTGGAGTAATTTAGCAGGTCAGGCGGTATCTCTGGAGAACACGGATAGGCGACGTTGTCGGGTCGCGACCATTCTTTAAACTCACAATGACTGACAATTTATTATGTTTCACAGTTTTACAGTCACGGTGTTATTTAGACTGAATTTATCTTGCTTTCAGGTTCACACTTAGTCTGAATCCCTCCCGAGTCTCATGCTCCGAGTTTCCTGCTGCCTTTGCCCTCTGTTCGGACCAACATCAGTCGCGGGGGGTCAGTGTCCTGGCTCCCGGACGTGGAGGCTGGAAGTGGTCGAGTGGTCATGTGACGTGCAGGAAGCAGGGTAGGGAGAAGGTTACACAAAATAGCTGGAGAAACTCAGCGGGTGCAGCAGCATCTATGGAGCGAAGGAAATAGGCAACGTTTCGGAGAAGTGTAGTCGAGATAATAGGGATGTTTCACGGCAGTCGGGTCAAAGATCCTATAGCAAAGCAAGATGGGTTACTCTCACGCAAAAGTGAGGTCCGCTCATGGGTGGATTCATGGGTGATTATAGGACACATTTTAGCAACCTGACTCCGCCCGGGGCAGCGAGGAGAGAGAGTGTGGGGCCCGGGACAGCGGGGAGAGAGAGTGCGGGGCAGCGGGGAGAAGGAGTGTGGGGCCCGGGGCAGCGGGGAGAGAGAGTGCGGGGCAGCGGGGAGAGAGAGTGTGGGGCCCGGGACAGCGGGGAGAGAGTGCGGGGCAGCGGGGAGAAGGAGTGTGGGACCCGGGGCAGCGGGGAGAAGGAGTGCGGGGCCCGGGGCAGCGGGGAGAAGGAGTGCGGGGCCCGGGGCAGCGGGGAGAAGGAGTGCGGGGCAGCGGGGAAAAGGAGTGCGGGGCCCGGGGCAGCGGGGAGAGGGAGTGCGGGGCAGCGGGGAGAAGGAGTGTGGGGCCCGGGGCAGCGGGGAGAAGGAGTGCGGGGCAGCGGGGAGAAGGAGTGCGGGGCCCGGGGCAGCGAGGAGAAGGAGTGTGGGGCAGCGGGGAAAAGGAGTGCGGGGCCCGGGGCAGCGGGGAGAGAGAGTGCTGGGCCCGGGGCAGCGGGGAGAAGGAGTGCGGGGCAGCGGGGAGAAGGAGTGCGGGGCCCGGGGCAGCGGGGAGAAGGAGTGCGGGGCCCGGGGCAGCGGGGAGAAGGAGTGCGGGGCCCGGGGCAGCGGGGAGAAGGAGTGCGGGGCAGCGGGGAGAAGGAGTGCGGGGCCCGGGGCAGCGGGGAAAAGGAGTGCGGGGCCCGGGGCAGCGGGGAAAAGGAGTGCGGGGCCCGGGGCAGCGGGGAGAAGGAGTGCGGGGCAGCGGGGAAAAGGAGTGCGGGGCCCGGGGCAGCGGGGAAAAGGAGTGCGGGGCCCGGGGCAGCGGGGAGAAGGAGTGCGGGGCAGCGGGGAAAAGGAGTGCGGGGCCCGGGGCAGCGGGGAAAAGGAGTGCGGGGCCCGGGGCAGCGGGGAGAGGGAGTGCGGGGCAGCGGGGAGAGAGAGTGCGGGGCAGCGGGGAGAAGGAGTGTGGGGCCCGGGGCAGCGGGGAGAAGGAGTGCGGGGCAGCGGGGAAAAGGAGTGCGGGGCCCGGGGCAGCGGGGAAAAGGAGTGCGGGGCCCGGGGCAGCGGGGAGAAGGAGTGCGGGGCAGCGGGGAAAAGGAGTGCGGGGCCCGGGGCAGCGGGGAGAGGGAGTGCGGGGCAGCGGGGAGAAGGAGTGTGGGGCCCGGGGCAGCGGGGAGAAGGAGTGCGGGGCAGCGGGGAGAAGGAGTGCGGGGCCCGGGGCAGCGAGGAGAAGGAGTGTGGGGCAGCGGGGAAAAGGAGTGCGGGGCCCGGGGCAGCGGGGAGAGAGAGTGCTGGGCCCGGGGCAGCGGGGAGAAGGAGTGCGGGGCCCGGGGCAGCGGGGAGAAGGAGTGCGGGGCAGCGGGGAAAAGGAGTGCGGGGCCCGGGGCAGCGGGGAGAGAGAGTGCTGGGCCCGGGGCAGCGGGGAGAAGGAGTGCGGGGCAGCGGGGAGAAGGAGTGCGGGGCCCGGGGCAGCGGGGAGAAGGAGTGCGGGGCCCGGGGCAGCGGGGAGAAGGAGTGCGGGGCAGCGGGGAGAAGGAGTGCGGGGCCCGGGGCAGCGGGGAGAAGGAGTGCGGGGCCCGGGGCAGCGGGGAGAGGGAGTGCGGGGCAGCGGGGAGAGGGAGTGCGGGGCAGCGGGGAGAAGGAGTGTGGGGCCCGGGGCAGCGGGGAGAAGGAGTGCGGGGCAGCGGGGAAAAGGAGTGCGGGGCCCGGGGCAGCGGGGAAAAGGAGTGCGGGGCCCGGGGCAGCGGGGAGAAGGAGTGCGGGGCAGCGGGGAGAAGGAGTGCGGGGCCCGGGGCAGCGAGGAGAAGGAGTGTGGGGCAGCGGGGAAAAGGAGTGCGGGGCCCGGGGCAGCGGGGAGAGAGAGTGCTGGGCCCGGGGCAGCGGGGAGAAGGAGTGCGGGGCAGCGGGGAGAAGGAGTGCGGGGCCCGGGGCAGCGGGGAGAAGGAGTGCGGGGCCCGGGGCAGCGGGGAGAAGGAGTGCTGGGCAGCGGGGAAAAGGAGTGCGGGGCCCGGGGCAGCGGGGAGAAGGAGTGCGGGGCAGCGGGGAGAGAGAGTGCGGGGCCCGGGGCAGCGGGGAGAGAGAGTGCGGGGCCCGGGGCAGCGAGGAGAGAGAGTGCGGGGCCCGGGGCAGCGAGGAGAAGGGCATAGGAGGGGGGGGGGGGGCATTGTAGTAAGGGGGCAGGCGAGAGAGTGCCGGGGGGATACGGCCCAGTGTGTGTGAAGTTGCAGGGAGGTTTACAATGTTTCTTATTTAATGTCCCTTGTCTAGTCTGAAATAAAGTTCATTATTGGATTAGAAGAAATATAATTGTGTGTGTTATATACATTTATATAATTTTCATGTATGTGTGTTTATAAACATTTTATTATTTAACAAGAATCAACAGAATTATGAATCTAACCCTATATCACGCACAAAAATCCCCCCCCCCCCTGTCAATCACCCTGCGAGTCGGGTCGGTTCCGGTTACGACAAAATCAACTCAAACACTGTTTGTGAGCCATTTAAAAAGAAATGATTTAAAAAAACATTAAAAAAGACAATTACCAGAATCAAATTCTATTCTTGACAAGAAGTTTGAACTGACAGATTTATGAATCTGACCCACACAAACTGTTGCCCCGCAACATTGATTACAGTGCGAGTCGGGTCGGGTTAGGTAGGCTCAGGTTGCTAAAATGGGCGTGGAAAAATGCCCATGATCCCCTCCATAGTGTACTACACGTCAGTCCATTGCATTTAGCAGGAGTAGTCTATCTTGCTCTGCTACAGGGTCTTTGAGTCGGGTCACGACCCATGACCCGTACTGTTGCTACGCTACTCCTAGTGGATTACACGCGATGAACTGCAGGTAAGCACCATTGTTTCCAGCGTAGCGGGCCCGTTAAAACCCGCTCAAATTGTCAATTTTTGCGCTGTAAATAATTATGGAAATCGGGATAAGCGTGAGAGACATTTAGCATACTTCAGAATTACAAAAGTGAGGAGAAATGACGGTAGATAGAAGCGAGAGCTGAAGGGACAACAACAGCCAGAGTGCTTGGCGAACATTGGCCGTTTGCTCACTGCATTTCATCAACTAAGGCATTACTTGTGTTTTTTCGTGATTCCTTTGGCATCTAAAAAGTTTCAGAAGTGATAAATCAGGCTGTAAATTTATTTAAATCGCCCATGGTTCTCAAGTGGGTTTTAACATAAAAAATGAAAACGCATCTGAAGAAAAATTTACAGCCAGATTTATCACTTCTGTGACTTTTTAGATACCAAAGGAATCAAGAAAAAACACAAATATTGCCTGTCTGTTGATGAAATGCAGTGAGCAAACGCGGTAATTCCCAATTATTTCAATTACGATATCTGCACGGCCAATGTTTATCAAGCACTTTAGCTGTTGTTGTCCAGTTCTCGCTTCTCTTTACCTTCATTTCGCTTCACGTTTTGGAATTCTAAAGTTGGGTACGCGTCTCTCAAACTTACCCCGACTTCCACAATTTTTTTTCAGCGCAAAAATTCAAAATTTTGGCGGTTTTTAACAGGTAGGAAAGTACGCGTTTCCAGCATTAATAACATATACCGGAAGTTACGGATGTCCTCCAGATGGATTGAGCGGCTCCGTGCGTCAAGCCCTATGACCCAGTGACCTTACGTGCAGCCCCCCTATTGTTGAAGTCCATGGGTGTGTAATAGACCTGAATCGATAGTCTATCTCCTGTGATGGAGACAGTGGGTTCAAGAAAGGGGAGCGAGGTGTCAGAAATGGTCTAAGTAAACTTGAGGGCTGGATGAAAATTAGTAGAAGATATATAGAATAAATAGGTGGAGGAGTAGGCCGTTCGGCCCTTCGAGCCAGCATCGCCATTCAATATGATCATGGCTGACCATCTAAAATCAGTACCCCGTTCCAACGTTCTCCCCATATCCCTTCATTATGTTTGCACTAAGAGCCACATCTCTCTCTCTCTCTCTCTTGAATATACTGTATCCTATGAATTGGCCCCCTCTTCCTTCTGTGGCAGAGTATTCCACAGATTCACAACTCTCTGGGTGAAAATATGTGTCCTCATCTCAGTCCTAAATCGCCTACCTCTTATTCTTAAACTATGGTTCTGGACTCCCCCAACATTGGGAACATTTTCCTACATCTAGCCTGTCTAATCACAAAAATATTTTCTATGTTTCTATAAGATCTCATCTCATCCTTCTAAATTCCAGTGAATACAAGCCCAGTCAATCCATTCTTTCATATTCTGTCAGTCCCGCCATCCCGGGAATTAACCTGGTGAACCTACGCTGCACTCCCTCAATAGCAAGGATATCCTTCCTCAAATTGGGAGACCAAAACTCCACACAATACTCCAGGTGTGATCTCACCAGGGACCTGTACAACTGCAGTTGGACCTCCTTACTCCTATACTCAAATCCTCTCGCTTTGGCCAACATGCCATTTGTTTTCTTCACTGCCTGCTGTACCTGCATGCTTACTTTCAGTGACTGATGTACAAGGACACCCAGATTCGTTGCATCTCTCCTTTTCCTAATTTGATACCATTCAGATATTCAGATCTGCCTTCTTGGTCTTGCCACCAAAGTAGATAACCTCACATTTATCCACATTGTACTGCATCCCCCATGTATCTGCCCACTCACCCAATCTATCCAAGTCACCTTGCAGCCTCATAGCATCCTCTTCGCAGCTCACACTGCCACCCAACTTTGTGTCATCCGCAAACGTGGAGATATTACATTTAGCTCCTTCATCTAAATGAAATGAATGAAGTCTATGGGTTTGGGATGGGTGCAGGAGGTAGCACCGATGCAGTCATCAATGTAACGGAGATAGAGTTCCGCTGATTGGGCCAGTGTACGCCTGGAATAGGCGTTGTTGAACTTATCCTACAAAGAGGCCGGCATAACTGGGGCCCATGCGAGTGCATATAACTACGCCTTTGATTTTGAGGAAATGGGAAACGTCGAATGAGTTGTCACGGGCGAGGACCAGCTCCGCTAGGCGGATGAGAGTGTAAGTAGTGGGAAATTGTGTGTTTCTGCGGTCGAGGAAGAAACGGAGGCTGTTCAAGCCATCTTGGTGGGGGATGGAGGTGGAGTGACCGAACATCCATAATACAGATGAGGAATTGGCGTGTGAGGTTTATTGGACATAGGTCGGGAGAGATTGGACCAGGGGGGATCAGATGGACTCTATGTACGTGGAAATCATTTCAGTGAAACAGGAGTTGGCAGAAACAGTGGGTCTGCCAGGGCAGTTGTGTTTATGGATTTTGTGGAGAAGGTAAAACCGGGTCAATTGTTGCAGGTTCGGTCAGTGCTGAGAACTCGCTAGGAAATGTAAATGCAGTATCAGCATTCAGTTGGGAACTTGAATTTTTTGAAGAGGTTACTAGGGAAATTGACGAGGGTAAAGCAGTGGATGTTGTCTATATGGACTTTAGTAAGGCCTTTGACAAGGTTCCTCATAGAAGGTTGGTTAAGAAGGTTCAACTGCTGGGTATAAATGCAGGAATAGCAAGATGGATTCAACAGTGGCTGAATGGGAGAAGCCAGAGGGTAATGGTAGATGGCTGTTTATCAGGTTGGAGGCAGGTGACTAGTGGGGTGCCTCAGGGATCTGTGTTGGGTCCTTTGTTGTTTGTCATGTACATCAATGATCTGGATGAAGGTGTGGTAAATTGGATTAGTAAGTATGCAGATGATACCAAGATAGGGGGTGTTGTGGATAATGAAGAGGATTTCCAAAGTCTACAGAGTGATTTAGGCCATTTGGAAAAATGGGCTGAAAGATGGCAGATGGAGTTTAATGCTGATAAATGTGAGGTGCTACACCTTGGCAGGTCAAATCAAAATAGGACGTACATGGTAAATCGTAGGGAATTGAAGAATACAGTTGAACAGAGGGATCTGGGTATAACCGTGCATAGTTCCTTGAAGGTGGAATCTCATATAGATAGGGTGGTAAAGAAAGCTTTTGGTATGCTAGCCTTTATAAATCAAAGCATTGAGTATAGAAGCTGGGATGTAATGTTAAAATTGTACAAGGCATTGGTGAGACCAAATCTGGAGTATGGTGTACAATTTTGGTCGCCCAATTATAGGAAGAATGTCAACAAAATAGAGAGAGTACAGAGGAGATTTACTAGAATGTTGCCTGGGTTTCAACAACTAAGTTACAGAGATAGGTTGAATAAGTTAGGTCTTTATTCTCTGGAGCGCAGAAGGTTAAGGGGGGACTTGACAGAGGTCTTTAAAATGATGAGAGGGATAGACAGAGTTGATGTGGACAAGCTTTTCCCTTTGAGAATAGGGAAGATTCAAACAAGAGGACATGACTTCAGAATTAAGGGACAGAAGTTTAGGGGTAATATGAGGGGGAACTTCTTTACTCAGAGAGTGGTAGCGGTGTGGAATGAGCTCCCAGTGGAAGTGGTGGAGGCAGGTTCATTGGTATCATTTAAAAAATAAATTGGATAGGCATATGGATGAGAAGGGAATGGAGGGTTATGGTATGAGTGCAGGCAGGTGGGACTAAGGGGAAAAAAAGTTGTTTGGCACGGACTTGTAGGGCCGAGATGGCCTGTTTCCGTGCAGTAATTGTTATATGGTTATATGTTATATAGTTAATAAAAAAGCAAGCATGTAATGCTGAGGCTTTAAAACATTCTCTTCAACCTGGTCCGTGCCGCCCACTAGTGGGTGATTTAACCTTCCGACAGTGGGCGGCAGAATAGTTACATGTTGTCATAAAAACATCCAACACATACAAACTCAAATCTGGGAGAGAATGTATGTGAAAATACAAAGTTACTAACATTTTAGAGAAGAGTATTTGAATTATGTATTTAAAATGTTTATGCTGCATTAATCTTTAACCATGTCAATTATTGCAATGTTTAACCGCCACTAAACCCCCCGGGAGCCGGAGCGGAGCCAGGCTGGAGCCGGCGCCGAGCCCCCTCAGTGCCGGCTGCGAGCCCGGCCCGGCCCGGCGAATGGTATGTTGGCTTTCATAGCAAGAGGATTTGAGTATAGGAGCAGGGAGGTTCTACTGCAGTTGTACAGGGTCTTGGTGAGACCACACCTGGAGTATTGCGTGCAGTTTTGGTCTCCAAATCTGAGGAAGGACATTATTGCCATAGAGGGAGTGCAGAGAAGGTTCACCAGACTGATTCCTGGGATGTCAGGACTGTCTTATGAAGAAAGACTGGATAGACTTGGTTTATACTCTAGAATTTAGGAGATTGAGAGGGGATCTTATAGAAACTTACAAAATTCTTAAGGGGTTGGACAGGCTAGATGCAGGAAGATTGTTCCCGATGTTGGGGAAGTCCAGGACAAGGGGTCACAGCTTAAGGATAAGGGGGAAATCCTTTAAAACCGAGATGAGGAGAACTTTTTTCACGCAGAGAGTGGTGAATCTCTGGAACTCTCTGCCACAGAGGGTAGTTGAGGCCAGTTCATTGGCTATATTTAAGAGGGAGTTAGATGTGGCCCTTGTGGCTAAAGGGATCAGGGGGTATGGATAGAAGGCAGGGATGGGATACTGAGTTGGATGATCAGCCATGATCATATTGAATGGCGGTGCAGGCTCGAAGGACCGAATGGCCTACTCCTGCACCTAATTTCTATGTTTCTATGTTTCTATGATACCTCAGGCCGCGGCTGGACGGGGATCGGTGGTGCCGGAGACCCACGCCCACTCCGGGGCTGTTGGTTGGTCCGGCAGGGCGGCGCTGCTTCTCCACGCTTGCTGTGGTCCAACCGCCAGCCACCGGAGAGACAGGACATCGGTCCTCTCCTGCAGACACCCGCCCAATAAAAGCCCCTCTCCCGTTCCCCAATCCCTGCCTCCTCTCTCCTACCATCTATCCCGTTGACCGTCGCTCCTTTGCGGGAACCGCTGTCCAGTGATTCCCGTCGTTGCACCGACTGTGGCCGGAGCTCCGGGTCTGTGGAGAATCGCACCTGCCCTCCTCTGCCGCTGCTTTGGAGCCGAGAGGGGCAAAGGCGAGCGGCGCAGCGGACGGTCACGGGCCCGCCGAGATCGCTCTGGAACTGTGAACATGCTGAAGGATTCGACTCCCACTCACCGTGGGGGGAGGGCAGGTGCGATTCCCCACACACCCGGAGCTCCGGACTCAGACGGTGCAGTGACGGAAATCGCTGAGCAGCGGTTCCCGCAAAGGAGCGGCAGTCAACGGGGCAGATGGCAGGAGAGAGGAGGCAGGGATCGGGGAAGTACAAACCTGTGCGGACCAACTGGCTGGAGTTTTTACGGACATTTTCAACCTCTCACTTCTGAGGTCTGAGGTCCCCACCTGCTTTAAAAGGGCATCAATTATACCGGTGCCCAAGAAGAGTAAGGTGACGTGCCTCAATGACTATCGACCAGTGGCACTAACGCCGGTGGTGATGAAGTGCTTTGAGAGGTTGATCATGGAGCAAATCAACTCCTACCTCGACAAAAACCTGGACCCACTGCAGTTCGCTTACCGCCACAACAGATCAACGGTGGATGCGATCTCGCTGGCCCTCCACTCTGCTTTGGACCACTTGGACAACAAAAACTCATATGTCAGTCTGTTATTCATTGATTACAGCTCGGCATTTAATACAATCATCCCCTCCAAGCTGGTTACCAAACTCGCAGAACTGGGTCTCTGCGCATCCCTCTGCAATTGGATCCTCGACTTCTTCATTCACAGACCACAGTCCGTTGGTAATGGTGGAAATGTGTCAGCCTCGATAACATCCAGTGACTTGGCCTCCACTGCCCTCTGTGGCGGGGAATTCCACAAATTCACAAATCTCTGGGTGAAAAAGTGTTTGCTCACCTCAGTCTTAAATGGCCTCCCCTTTATTCTAAGAGGGTGGCCCCTGGTTCTGGACTCGCCCAACATTGGGGACATTTTTCCAGCATCTAGCTTGTGCAGTCTTTTTATAATTTTATAATGTCTGCTGTATGATCCTGTTGTGACTAACACAATTAATACACGGCTGACATCTTGTAAGAAGTGTTTATTGCAACAACCAACATAAATGACTAGAAGGTCACTTGTCATCAGTCAGGTGGTTCAGGCCCACCTCCAGCTTGTACTGCTGCCCTCAAGAGGACACTGGCATTTACACATTGAAAACTAGTACACATGCTTCAAGATGGCACTAGCATTTACATCACATCTCCAACTTTGGGGTCACAAATTCATGTACTTTACAAACCATTTCCAATACTAATAAATGTAACCTTTCATCAATTCATCAACCTTTCATCAATTTAATGTGGATTAGCTATGTTAGGTATGTTAGCTTTCATTGCAAAAGGATTTGAGTATAGGAGCAGAGAGGTTCTACTGCAGTTGTACAGGGTCTTGGTGAGACCACACCTGGAGTATTGCGTACAGTTTTGGTCTCCAAATCTGAGGAAGGACATTATTGCCATAGAGGGAGTGCAGAGACGGTTCACCAGACTGATTCCTGGGATGTCAGGACTGTCTTATGAAGAAAGACTGGATAGACTTGGTTTATACTCTCTAGAATTTAGAAGATTGAGAGGGGATCTTATAGAAACTTACAAAATTCTTAAGGGGTTGGACAGGCTAGATGCAGGAAGATTGTTCCCGATGTTAGGGAAGTCCAGGACAAGGGGTCACAGCTTAAGGATAAGGGGGAAATCCTTTAAAACCGAGATGAGAAGAACTTTTTTCACGCAGAGAGTGGTGAATCTCTGGAACTCTCTGCCACAGAGGGTAGTTGAGGCCACTTCATTGGCTATATTTAAGAGGGAGTTAGATGTAGCCTTTGTGGCTAAAGGGATCAGGGGGTTTGGAGAGAAGGCAAGTACAGGATACTGAGTTGGATGATCAGCCATGATCATATTGAATGGCGGTGCAAGCTCGAAGGGCCGAATGGCCTACTCCTGCACCTATTTTCCATGTTTCTATGTTTCTATGTCTATGTATACTACAAAAATATAAAATAATTGCCTAACTATTTGACATAACAAGTCGAGTTGAGGATGTTGTGACCATTTGGCCTGTTTTGCATGTCATTGAGGATGGCATGTGCTTTTAAATTTTAGATTGTGGGTGGGATTTATGACGTGTTTTGGGGCGTGTTTGGAGCCTAGATGCTTGCGCAGAAGTTTAGTTTTTAGATTAGTTTGGAGCAAAGATTATAGAGGAGCAGGACCTTTGGTTTGGAGAGCCGCTGGAGAAGGTGGGGTCCACATGTCAGATCTTGCCAGTGTTACAGAGACACGAGGAGTTTTCTAATGTCTAAAGTAATTAAGCTGGAGTTCGAAGAAGGTTGCAGTAACGAGTCGGAAGAAATTTGGATGTATCTCACTGTTTTCTATCAACAATAAAGCATTTATTCATCAAAAGGCTGTGTTTTGAGGTCACAGACTGAGAAGAAGCTCTAACGGTCTCTGTGAGTGAGCTCGCATGCGTTTAGAAGACCATTCTCATCCAAATAGTGGCTAGGGTGCTAATTACCTGAAAGATATGAAAACCTGCGGCTACATTAAGTAGAAGGATACCTCTGGCAGGGGGGGCTAAATACCAGTCCCAGAGAGTGGGACAGAAGATTAAATCGATGCAGAACGACCAGGCTAAGGTCTCGGAGAGATTCAGCCAGAAGAAGACTGATTCCAGTCGGGGAACTGAAGGAAATACCAGTCCCAGAGATTGGGACAGAACATTGGCTAAGATTCTCGGAGAGGTTTTAGCCAGAAGAAAGTGGTTCCAGGAGGAACTAGATCTCGGCCTGAGATGGGCCTTGAGTTCTATCTACAGCATCGAGATGTATCTGAAGACGTATCACTGGATTTGTGAGTACAAATCGATTATTATTCTTTGAATTGAAATCATGGCTATATTTTTAAAGACTTCTGTAACAGGGCCACCAGAAGGTGTTTTCTCCAGCATGTCTGGGGAAAGCAGACCGACCTTGGATTGTTTAGAATCCCTTGTGATAAGTGAATTAGCATCATTCATTTTGCACCTGGAGTTAGAGAGATGTTCTCTGCATTATCAGTATGTTATCATTGTGAAAGAAATGTTGACAGAAGAAAGCCACAGCCACTAGCAGAGACTTTTGTTCAATTAATTTAAAGACTTGGCAACCTGCCAAGACCTCTTTAAAAACATGAATTTAGAAGATGGAGATAAAGCTACACCAGAAGAACCACGTGGTGGTGAAGAAAGACCCAGATAACTTGAAACAAATATTTCACTAGCTGCCTGTTTGACAGAAACCAAGAGAGAGAGAACCACACAAATTATGGTTGCAGGCGAACATAGAAACATTCAAAATAGGTGCAGGAGTAGGCCATTCGGCCCTTTGAGCCTGCACCGCCATTCAATATGATCATGGCTGATCATCCAACTCAGTATCCCATCCCTGCCTTCTATCCATACCCCCTGATCCCTTTAGCCACAAGGGCCACATCTAACTCCCTCTTAAATATAGCCAATGAACTGGCCTCAACTACCCTCTGTGGCAGAGAGTTCCAGAGATTCACCACTCTCTGTGTGAAAAAAGTTCTCCTCATCTCGGTTTTAAAGGATTTCCCCCTTATCCTTAAGCTGTGACCCCTTGTCCTGGACTTCCTCAACATCGGGAACAATCTTCCTGCATCTAGCCTGTCCAGCCCCTTAAGAATTTTGTAAGTTTCTATAAGATCCCCTCTCAATCTCCTAAATTCTAGAGAGTATAAACCAAGTCTATCCAGTCTTTCTTCATAAGACAGTCCTGATATCCCAGGAATCAGTCTGGTGAACCTTCTCTGCACTCCCTCTATGGCAATAATGTCCTTCCTCAGATTTGGAGACCAAAACTGCACGCAATACTCCAGGTGTGGTCTCACCAAGACCCTGTACAACTGCAGTAGAACCTCCCTGCTCCTATACTCAAATCCTTTTGCTATGAATGCTAACATACCATTCGCTTTCTTCACTGCCTGCTGCACCTGCATGCCTACCTTCAATGACTGGTGCACCATGACACCCAGGTCTCGTTGCATCTCCCCTTTTCCTAATCGGCCACCATTCAGATAATAGTCTTCTTTCCTGTTTTTGCCACCAAAGTGGATAATCTCACATTTATCCACATTATAACCAAAGTGGATAATCTCACATGTATCCACATTATACTGCATCTGCCATGTATTTGCCCACTCACCCAACTCACCTGCCCCTTCTCTTGGCTCTGGGCCCTGTGCCAGCCCCTTCTCTGGGCCCTTTTATAGCCCCTTCTGTGGGCTCTGGGCTCTGGCTGCTGCCCAGTGGGAGCACTGTGGCAGCTACACCAGCTCTGTTACTTGTTGTCTGGTTATGAGTTAAATGTTCCTGGGTTTGTCTGGTAGCTCTGCTGTTCCCCTCAGCTCGCTCTGCTTTGGTTTCAGTACAAGTTCACGGCCCGCTTTCTGGAGATCTATAATGAGACCATCCGTGACCTGTTGGTGACCAAATCACAGGCCGTTGTGTACGAGATCAAACAACGGAGTAACAAGAGTGATCAGCTGTACCTCACCAACCTGGAGTACATCAGTGTCGGCACAGTGGAGGAGGTTGGTATACGCCCCTAGTAACGTTACTCCCCACCCTGACCACAGGTCCATGTGAACAGGCCCACCTTCCACTGTTCCTCTTCCCCCCCCCTCCACCCCCCTCACTGAATACAGTGCCATTTATAAAGCAATGCCATGCTTTATCCTGCCTCCCCCCCCACACACGCACACACGCACACACTCACACATGCACACACCCACACACGCACACACCCACACACTCACACACGCACACACGCACACACGCACACACGCACACACTCACACACGCACACACGCACACACTCACACACGCACACACGCACACACGCACACACTCACACACGCACACACCCACACACTCACACACGCACACACCCACACACGCACACACGCACACACCCACACACGCACACACGCACACACGCACAGACGCACACACTCACACACGCACACACGCACACACTCACACACGCACACACTCACACACGCACACACGCACACACGCACACACTCACACACTCACACACGCACACACTCACACACGCACACAAACCTATCAATGTTCTCCACAGATGCTGCCTGACCCGCTGAGTTACTCCAGCACTCTGTGTAACGTCACCTATCCATGTTCTCCACATTTGCTACCCGACCCGCTGGGTCACTCCAGCACTCTGTGAAACATCACCTATCCATGTTCTCCACAGATGCTGCCTAACCCGCTGAGTTACTCCAGCACTCTCAGTCCCAGAGAGAGGGACAGAAGATTAAATCGATGCGGGACGACCAGGCTAAGGTCTCGGAGAGATTTAGCCAGAAGAAGACTGATCCCAGTCGTGGAACTGAAGGAAATACCAGTCCCAGAGATTGGGACAGAACATTGGCTAAGATTCTCGGAGAGGTTTTAGCCAGAAGAAAGTGGTTCCAGGAGGAACTAGATCTCGGCCTGAGATGGGCCTTGAGTTCTATCTACAGCATCGAGATGTATCTGAAGACGTATCACTGGATTTGTGAGTACAAATCGATTATTATTCTTTGAATTGAAATCATGGCTATATTTTTAAAGACTTCTGTAACAGGGCCACCAGAAGGTGTTTTCTCCAGCATGTCTGGGGAAAGCAGACCGACCTTGGATTGTTTAGAATCTCTTGTGATAAGTAAATTAGCATCATTCATTTTGCACCTGGAGTTAGAGAGATGTTCTCTGCATTATCAGTATGTTATCATTGTGAAAGAAATGTTGACAGAACAAAGCCACAGCCACTAGCAGAGACTTTTGTTCAATTAATTTAAAGACTTGGCAACCTGCCAAGACCTCTTTAAAAACATGAATTTAGAAGATGGAGCAAGAGCTACACCAGAAGAACCACGTGGTGATGAAGAAAGACCCAGATAACTTGAAACAAATATTTCACTAGCTGCCTGTTTGACAGAAACCAAGAGAGAGAGAACCACACAAATTATGGTTGCAGGCGAACATAGAAACATTCAAAATAGGTGCAGGAGTAGGCCATTCGGCCCTTCGAGCCTGCACCGCCATTCAATATGATCATGGCTGATCATCCAACTCAGTATCCCATCCCTGCCTTCTATCCATACCCCCTGATCCCTTTAGCCACAAGGGCCACATCTAACTCCCTCTTAAATATAGCCAATGAACTGGCCTCAACTACCCTCTGTGGCAGAGAGTTCCAGAGATTCACCACTCTCTGTGTGAAAAAAGTTCTCCTCATCTCGGTTTTAAAGGATTTCCCCCTTATCCTTAAGCTGTGACCCCTTGTCCTGGACTTCCTCAACATCGGGAACAATCTTCCTGCATCTAGCCTGTCCAACCCCTTAAGAATTTTGTAAGTTTCTATAAGATCCCCTCTCAATCTCCTAAATTCTAGAGAGTATAAACCAAGTCTATCCAGTCTTTCTTCATAAGACAGTCCTGACATCCCAGGAATCAGTCTGGTGAACCTTCTCTGCACTCCCTCTATGGCAATAATGTCCTTCCTCAGATTTGGAGACCAAAACTGCACGCAATACTCCAGGTGTGGTCTCACCAAGACCCTGTACAACTGCAGTAGAACCTCGCTGCTCCTATACTCAAATCCTTTTGCTATGAATGCTAACATACCATTCGCTTTCTTCACTGCCTGCTGCACCTGCATGCCTACTTTCAATGACTGGTGCACCATGACACCCAGGTCTCGTTGCATCTCCCCTTTTCCTAATCGGCCACCATTCAGATAATAGTCTGCTTTCCTGTTTTTGCCACCAAAGTGGATAATCTCACATTTATCCACATTATAACCAAAGTGGATAATCTCACATTTATCCACATTATACTGCATCTGCCATGTATTTGCCCACTCACCCAACTCACCTGCCCCTTCTCTTGGCTCTGGGCCCTGTGCCAGCCCCTTCTCTGGGCCCTTTTATAGCCCCTTCTGTAGGCTCTGCGCTCTGGCTGCTGCCCAGTGGGAGCACTGTGGGAGCTACACCAGCTCTGTTACTTGTTGTCTGGTTATGAGTTAAATGTTCCTGGGTTTGTCTGGTAGCTCTGCTGTTCCCCTCAGCTCGCTCTGCTTTGGTTTCAGTACAAGTTCACGGCCCGCTTTCTGGAGATCTATAATGAGACCATCCGTGACCTGTTGGTGACCAAATCACAGGCCGTTGTGTACGAGATCAAACAACGGAGTAACAAGAGTGATCAGCTGTACCTCACCAACCTGGAGTACATCAGTGTCGGCACAGTGGAGGAGGTTGGTATACGCCCTAGTAACGTTACTCCCCACCCTGACCACAGGTCCATGTGAACAGGCCCACCTTCCACTGTTCCTCTTCCCCCCCCCCTCCACCCCCCTCACTGAATACAGTGCCATTTATAAAGCAATGCCATGCTTTATCCTGCCTCCCCCCCCACACACGCACACACACACGCACACACGCACACACGCACACACGCACACTCGCACACACTCACACACTCACACACTCACACACCCACACACTCACACACGCACACACTCACACACGCACACACTCACACACGCACACACTCACACCTGCACACGCGCACACATGCACACACGCACACACCCACACACACACACACGCACACACGCACACATGCACACACTCACACACGCACACACGCACACACGCACACACTCACACACGCACACATGCACACATGTACACACTCACACACTCACACACTCACACACGCACACACTCACACACGCACACACGCACAAGCACACAAACCTATCAATGTTCTCAACAGATGCTACCCGACCCGCTGAGTTACTCCAGCACTCTGTGAAACGTCACCTATCCATGTTCTCCACAGATGCTGCCTGACCCACTGAGTTACTCCAGCACTCTGTGAAACGTCACCTATCCATGTTCTCCACAGATGCTGCCTGACCCGCTGAGTTACTCCAGCACTCTGTGAAACGTCACCTATCCATGTTCTCCACAGATGCTGCCTGACCCACTGAGTTACTCCAGCACTCTGTGAAACGTCACCTATCCATGTTCTCCACAGATGCTGCCTGACCCGCTGAGTTACTCCAGCACTCTGTGAAACGTCACCTATCCATGTTCCCCACAGATGTTGCCTGACCCGCTGAGTTACTCCAGCACTCTGTGAAACGTCACCTATCCATGTTCTCCACAGATGCTGCCTGACCCGCTGAGTTACTCCAGCACTCTGTGAAACGTCACCTATCCACGTTCTCCACAGATGCTGCCTGACCCACTGAGTTACTCCAGCACTCTGTCTTCTCTTTTGGTCAGTGTTGGTTTTGAGCTGCTGGGTTTGGACTGAGTGCTTGTGCTCTCCCCACAGGTCAACATGTCGATTGCTATTGCCAAAACCAACCGCTCGGTGGCAAAGACAGCCATGAACCATCATTCATCATGGAGCCACAGTGTCTTCCAGCTGTACATGGAAGGTGTGAACTCAGCCAACGGCCTGGTGTGTAGATGTGAGTAATTGCACCATTGTGAGCGGCTGACACCGACATGCAGGGCACCCTGACCCAGTGTGGTGCCGTCCTGTCTGTGTCTGTGTCTTTGTCTGGCCGGGGACACAAACAGGACGACCGCCACACTGGGGACACTGACAGAACTTCCGGTGGCACCATGGAGCAGTAAGAGGCGCTCCTTTTAGCTCCACTCCGTAAAATGCATTAAAACGTATTAAAACACCTGGAAAGAAAATCGGACTGACAGAAACATACTTACCGGCAGATGCCCGACGTTGCGTAAGTGTCATCATCAGAAATCGAAGTATACCGACTAGATATCGGTATTTTTAAATGAGTAAACGGATTCTGCCGACTCCACCTCAGACTAGACAAAGAACCCGACTGCATCTTCTTCAAGAGCAAGAGAAAGTAACCTCTGAAGAATCTGGGGGAGAATCTGAGGAAGAAGGACTTATTTCTACCACGGAAGAGCAAGTACAAGAACAAGAACAATCTTTAAGACGGGCTATGGCAAATGACTTTGGAGATATTCTGACTGATAAGCTGGGAAAGCTAGAAATAAGACTGGATGTCGGGAATAGAATAGAATAGAATAGAATAGTTTCTTTATTGTCATTGTAACATGAACCATGTACAACAAAATTTAAAAATGTCAGCCAGTCAGTGCACCATTCAACCATTTCTAAAAGCTAACGATACATACAAGATAAAATATTAAAAGATAAACAACTAAAATAAATATCATGAAAATAGCACGCATAAACACCCAACCCTCCATCCTTCTGTTGATTTCACAGTGTACCACAGTCCCTTAGTCTGTATCGCCCCTGCGTTCCTTGGCGGCTACATTTAGTGCTTTTATAGCAGTGGGGTAAAAACTGTTTTTTAGTCTGTTCGTCCTTGTCCTTGTAGATCTGTACCGTCTGCCTGACGGCAACAGTTCAAACAGGGAGTGTCCGGGGTGGGAAATGTCCTTTATGATACTCTGGGATTTTTTGATGCAGCGGGAACTGTGTAAGTCCTCCAAGGTAAGGAGAGGGCAGCCGACAATCCTCTGCGTGTTGTCAATGGCCCTCTGGAGCGCTTTCCTCTGAGCCGCTGTGCAGCTGGTGTACCACACGCATACAGAGTATGTTAGTATGTTCTCAATGGAGCACCGATAAAAGGACAGCAGCAGTCGCTGAGTGATGTTATTCTTCCTGATCACCCTCAGGAAGTGCAGTCTCTGCTGGACCTTTTTCAGCAGCGCAGTGGTGTTCACGCTCCACGTCAGGTCCTCCTCAATATGGATTCCCAGGAAGCGGAAATCCGCCACCCTCTCCACACAGTCCCCTCTGATAATCAATGGTACCATGTCCGTTTTATTCTTCCTAAAGTCTATTATTACTTCCTTTGTCTTTAAGGTGTTGAGGAGCAGGTTATTTTCTTCACACCACACTGTCAGCTGCTCCGCTTCATCCCGGTAGGCGTACTCGTCCCCCCCGGAGATGAGTACCACCACAGTAGTGTCATCCGCAAATTTGACAATGGTGTTGCTGTGGTGGGCGGGGGTGCAGTCATGTGTGTAGATGGTGTAGAGCAGGGGGCTCAGTACGCAGCCCTGTGGAGAGCCGGTACTGAGGCTGAGGGCCGTGGATGTGTGATGGCCCACTCTGACTCTCTGGCTGCGACCCGACAGGAAGCTATTTATCCACGTACAGGTGGAGTGTGGAAGTCCCAAGTCCCCCAGTTTGTCCACCAGTTTGTGGGGAAGGATGGTATTAAAAGCAGAGCTGTAGTCCACAAAGAGCATCCGCACGTAGCTCCCCTGCTGCTCCAGGTGAGACAGTGCAGCATGGAGAGCTGTGGCTACAGCGTCCTCTGTAGATCTATTTGCTCTGTACGCAAACTGGTGGGGGTCAAAGCTTCGGGGCAGGAGTGATGTGATATGACCCCGGACCAGTTTTTCAAAACACTTCATCACCACTGGTGTGAGTGCGACTGGCCGGTAGTCGTTGAGGCTGGAGATGTTGGTTTTTTTGGGCAAGGAGACTATGGTGGAGGACTTCAGACAGGGTGGAACAGTGGACTAGGCCAGAGACTGGTTTAAAATCCTCGTACAGACTCCAGCCAGCTGGTCTGCGCAGTCCTTCAACACGCGTCCAGAGACGCCGTCAGGTCCAGTAGCCTTCCTTGGATTGATGGCCCGCAGCGTGCGCCTCACCTCATGCTCCTCTATCTTGAGGGTTAGGCTGCTGTGGACCAAGTGCTGTGATGTGGCTGTCTCGGGTGGCTCCACTTCAAACGAGCAAAGAAGTGGTTCAGCTCCTCTGCCAACGAGGCGTCACCTTCAACAGCTCCAAGGTTGGTCTTATAGTTGGTGAGATACTGGATCCCCTGCCACACTTGCCTGCTGTTGTTACTGTCTAGGTGGTCCTCTATCTTCCTCCTGTAGTTTGATTTGGCCTCTCTGATGCCTCTCTTCAGGTTAGCTCGGGCCGTGCTGTATAAAACCCTATCGCCAGACCTAAATTTGCGTGACCTGGTGTCTGCCACTAAGTTTTGTCTACCTGGTAAGTAGGTAGCTGATATCCAAATTCCTCTGCGGATACACTATTGCCAGATCTTGTTTGCCAGATTGTCACATGATGTCGATTTGTTTCCACCCATGTGGTTGATGTATGCTACCACAGTGGTGTTATCAATTTGTAATCTTACATGCTGGTGAGATAGCCCTAAGCATTTTCGGTGGGCGGCGCGACTCTCGTCAGCAGCGGCCTCTGCAGTCTGTCCGTGTTTTATTATTTTCTGTCTGTGTTTTAATGAAGTTTTTGTTATTTTTTGTTGGGGGGTGTGTGTGTGGAGGGGTGGGGGTGGGGTGTGAGGGGGGGGGGAACTTTTAAATCTCTCCCTGCACGGGAGACCCGACCTTTTCTCGTCGGGTTTCCGTTATCGTTGGGGCTGCAACGAGGAGCAGCCTCCAACAGGAAGAGACCGGGGACTCTGGTGCCGACGACTCACCGTCGCCGTCGCGGGGCTGGCCGAGTCCGGAGCGGGTGGAGCGGTGGAGGAGCGCTGCTGCTGCTGCTGCTGACTCGGAGGCTGCAACTGCGGGTCTGCAGACGGCGGCACCGGGAGCCCGCGGGTCCCTGGAGGGAGACCGCTTTTCGGGGCTCTCGCAACGGCGACTTCCCCCGCCCGAGTTGCGGGGTCAAAGAGCTCCTGGAGCGGGGCCTAACACCACTGCCCCGCGCGGCTTGGAATGGCCGCGGGACTCTGCGAGCGCACGCCGGGGGCTCTAACAACTAGACCCGGTGTGCGACCTCGCACCACCCGGCGTGGCTTTAATGGCCACGGGACAATCGCCATCGCCAGCCGGGGGCTTTGACTTTGACTCTGACATCGGGGGGGGGGGGGGGGGGGAGAGTGCAGTGGAGAGATAAGTTTTTTTGGCCTTCCATCACAACAATGTGATGGATGTTTATGTAAATTATGTTATGTCTTGGGTCTATGTATGTGTAATGTATGGCTGCAGAAACGGCATTTCGTTTGGACCTCAAGGGGTCCAAATGACAATTAAATGTATCTTGTATCTTGTATCTTGTATGACTTAAGGCCGTGAAAAGCTCCCAACATTTCTAAGTAATTTATGCCAAAAGTGTGTAGTAAAAATGACTCTTGTTCATTCCATCTCCCACCACAGCTGGTGATGGAATCCGTGGCACCCTATCCGAGAGCACTAGCATCCGTTTGTAGTGTGATAGACGGATTGCTGATAATGATTGGATTGGAACAAAGCCTGATGTTTTCTTTCCACCATTGTAGTTCTAATATGGCTTCTTTTGGTAGTTCCATAGGTCTATCAAAATGACCTCCATTGTATTTCACAGCTCTTATTTTTGCCCTTTGAAAATTCTGATAATATAAAGGTCCGAATTGTGCAGCTGGAAAAGCTGCTATTATCTTGCCAATCATTCTCGTCACCTGTCTAATAGATGGTTTTCTTGTGTCAATGATTTTGCTGCAATCTTCCTCGAGGGCTACTGCTTTGTCTTGTGGCAAAGTCACTGACATAAGAACTGAGTTAATGGTAAATCCCAAGAAATCCATTGTTGTTGAAGGTTTCAATTTAGATTTAATTGGATGGATAATGAATCCTAGATTTTCAAATAATTGTATGGTGGCTGTTATCGTTAATTCTGCTTGTTTTACACTTTTGCCCAATATAAGTATATCATCCAAATAAGCCATCACGATGTGTTTATGTTCCCGTAGGAAAGCTAAGGCTGGCTTTAATATTTTAGTAAATAACCTAGGTGCAGAAGTAAGTCCATTTGGTAATGCTCTGTATTGCCATCGTTGATCCATCCAATTAAATTTCAAATAACGTCTGTGGTCACCTGTTATGGGTACTGAATAGTAAGCATCTTTTAAATCAATGCTTGCCATGTAGTAACCTTTGGAGATTAAAAGTTTAGCAGTAGCAAAGGTTTCCATTTTGAAGTGAATATATTTTACAAAAACATTCAAATTACTCAAATCTATCATGATGCGGCAACCACCATCTTTCTTTATGTTTAATAAAAATGTTGGACACGAATTCTAAAGGTTCGTGTTGGGTTTGTTCAATTATCCCCATTTTATGGAGTCTCTGCAGTTCAGCATGTGCTTTTGCTTTATCTTTGCCCTTAAGCCTGAACTCTCTGTTCGGTACATGCTGGACTGGAGGATTACGTGGTTGGAAGAACTCTATCGTGTATCCCTGGATACTGCTTAGGATATAAGTATCTGATGTTAACATACCATGCATCGAGAAAAAGGTGTAATCTGCCACCAACACCCATGCTTTCGTTTGTAAGTAAGGGACCAGACCTACTTACCTCTATGGTTACCAGTGGTCTTATCTCTTCCCTTGTCCCCGAGGACGTTGAGGCCCCGGTGTCTTGGTTTGTGTTGTAGATGGGTGCATCTTCCACGAGGGCCGGCCTGGGCCATGTCCTAAAAAAGACCGGTGTTGGATTGGTCTAGCCCTCGCCTGTTTCCCGAGAGTAGTCCTTGCGACCCATGAGTGCATAGGGGTGGTACTTCTGGGGGTGGCGTTTGGTTGTTGTTATGAGTCCCAGGGCTTTGGATTCTTCGTCCAAATCTTTTACCTGTTTTGGTAGGTCCCCTCCAAACAGGTAAGTCTTTTCGATGGTCGTTTCCGTTCTACATAATCCTGCAAATTTTGGGTCTAGTACCGGCTGTATGCCCTTCTTTCTGATATTGTTTAGTTCATATTGTGTATTGCAGAAGAGGGCTAAGGCATCTTTCTGGTGCTGATTCATATCTTCCTCATCCAGGGTTCGTGTGAATGCTGTTATGCCTGCGGTGAGGGTTTTAAATACTTTTTGCAGGAGGACATCCCTTGTCCTGATGCTTGCCCCTGCATGCTTCCAAATACATGCGTTCACGTTTGGGACATTAAGGGATTTACAGTTTCCAGGTTGCAAGTAACGCCCCATGGTGTCAATTAGGGCTTGTCCCTGTAGCTGGTTCAGGGACATGTAATTAATACTTGCCGCTAACCTGGGTGGTAAATTTTCCCCTGTGAGTTGTGGTTTCGCGAACTGAGCCACCATTTCAAGTAAGTTGCCACTTACCCCTTGCACTGAGTTTTCCATTAATTCCTGTTCAGGGTCAGTCCTAATCTGCCCTGCTATGTCCTGGGAGGCAATAGACCCCGGATACAGCCCTGGATAAGGTGCTGCAGAGGGGCTGTATGTTTGCCCAGTAGAGCCAGACCCCCCTCTGGAGTATTGCCTCCATCAGCCGTTCCATTTTCGTCCAGTGCTCTCGGGCACCTGGCTCTTGCGGCTTATCCTGGACCAGCTGCCGCTCCAACGCGGTACAGAGCTTTCGAGCGCTGGCCGCTCGCGGTCGCTGGTCCCGCAGCTCAAACGCGTTCCAGTGATCTTGGTCACTGGTCGCTTGCTGCTCCTCCAATTCCTTCAGCCCCACAGGGCCCTGAGCGTAGGTGGCTTGGGGCTGTTCAAAATCTGAGTCGTCCGACAGAACGGCTCTGTCGGTTTTCCGTAAAGCCTTTCCACCCGCCGGTGGTGAGGCTAGCTCCAGCACAGGTGCTCCCGACAATGGAGACAGCCCTGCCGTTTGCCGCAGCTGGCTGCCCGTTCCTGCACGGCTCTCCCCCGCCAGCTTTTTTGCAGCTTTCGTCCGTCTTCTGTCCATCCTAGAGGTAAGACAAAACGTAGATCTCTTACCTGTCTTCGCTGGTTTTATATACCAGCCGTTTAGGAGGAACGTCCTTCCTCCTCGAAATGACTCGTGCAATGCGTGTAGCGTAATGAAGCGCATGCGGACTAGCGGGTTCTTCATGGAGTTCCTCACATGACTCCGAAGTAAAATGATACCTAAGGCTGGGTTAGTAGTGCTGAGGTAGCTATATGATTGGTTGCATGCATAAACCATCTACAGTGCAAATAACAGAAAATAGGTTATTAATAATCAGAGTTTTGTCCGAGCCAGGTTTAATAGCCTGATGGCTGTGGGGAAGTAGATATTCCTGAACCTGGCTGTTGCAGTCTTCAGGCTCCTGTACCTTCTACCTGAAGGTAGCAGGGAGATGAGTGTGTGGCCAGGATGGTGTGTGTCTTTGATGACACTGCCAGCCTTTTTGAAGCAGCGACTGCGATAAATCCCCTCGATGGAAGGAAGGTCAGAGCCGATGATGGACTGGGCAGTGTTTACTACTTTTTGTAGTCTTTTCCTCTCCAGGGCGCTCAAGTTGCCGAACCAAGCCACGATGCAACCGGTCAGCATGCTCTCTACTGTGCACCTGTAGAAGTTAGAGAGAGTCCTCCTTGACAAACCGACTCTCCGTAATCTTCTCAGGAAGTAGAGGCGCTGATGACCTTTCTTGATAATTGCATTAGTGTTCTAGGGGCATGTACCCACCTCCACGGTGCTGACACTGATGTACTCCAGGTTGGTGATGTACAGCTGCTCACTCTTGTTGCTGCGTTGCTTGAACTCATACACGACAGCCTTCTGTGATTTGGTCACCAACAGGTCACAGATGGTCTCATTATAGACCTCCAGATAGCTGGCCGTGAACTTGTAGTGAAACCAAAGCAGAGCAAGCTGAGGGGAACAGCAGAGCTACCAGACAAACCCAAGAACATTTATCATATCTATGTCTACTTACCGATCAGGCTGACACAGTCCCAGTGCAATAGTCAATCTTGGTGATGTTCCAGGATCCAAAGGCATCCGGGCCATTGCACTGTACCACATCTACTTTGCAGGGGTGACAGAATCTGCTTGTTTGTCCCAGGATCCATTGTCGAACTTTTCCTTCATTTCCCTCTATCTGTAGCAGCATCAGGATGCATAGTAAGATGAATCGCCTCATTTTAATTTATCAAGTCAAGTTTATTTGTCACATACACATACGAGATGTGCAGTGAAATGAAAAGTGGCAATGCTCGCGGACTTTGTGCAAAAAGACAAACAAACCAAACAGAACCACATATTCTTTACATATTAAATATTGTGGGCGGAGGGAAAAAACGGCAATTATAAAAAAGCAGTAAAGTGGTTCAGTAGAGTTAGTCCCTGGTGAGATAGGAGTTTACAGTCCTAATGGCCTCTGGGAAGAAACTCCTTCTCAACCTCTCCGTGCTCACAGCATGGCAACGGTGGCGTTTGCCTGACCGTAGCAGCTGGAACAGTCCGTTGCAGGGGTGGAAAGGGTCTCCCATGATTTTATTGACTCTGGAGTTGCACCTCCTGTTGTATAGTTCCTGCAGGGGGGCGAGTGAAGGTCCCACAGTGCGTTCGGCCGAACGCACTACTCTCTGCAGAGACTTCTTGTCGTGGGCACAGAAATTCCCAAACCAGATGGTAATATTCCCGGACAAGATGCTTTCCACCGCCGCTGCGTAGAAGCACTGGAGGATCCTCGGAGACACTGAATTTCCTCAATTGCCTGAGGTGGTAAAGGCGCTGCCTTGCCTTACTCACCAGTGCTGAGGCGTGTGATGCCCATGTCATATCCTCAGAGATGTGGACTCCCAAATATTTAAAACAGTTCACCCTATCCACAGGATCCCCATTTATCCTCAATGGAGTGTACCTCCTCGGATGATGTGCCCTCCTAAAGTCCATGATCAGCTCCTTCGTTTTTTTGATGTTCAAGAGGAGGCTGTTATCCTGGCACCAGAGTGCTAGATCAGCCACCTCCTCCCGGTAGGCCTTCTCGTCGTTGTCTGAGATCAGGCCCACCACCACAGTGTCATCAGCAAACTTGATTATTGAGTTGGAGCTGAACCTAGCCACACAGTCATGTGTGTACAGGGAGTACAATAGGGGGCTGAGGACGCAAACCTGGGGCGATCCTGTGCTCAGGGTGAGAGAGTTCGATGTATTCCCTCCCATGTTGACGACCTGGGGCCTGGCGGTGAGAAAGTCCAGGACCCAGGCACACTGGGGGGTGTTAAGCCCTAATTCCAGTAGCTTCCCGGCCAGTCTGGTGGGGACTATCGTGTTGAAGGCTGAACTGAATTCTATGAACAGCATCCTCACGTAGCCCCCCTTCTGGCTGTCCAGATGGGAGAGAGCGGTATGCAAGACCTGGGAGACCACATCGTCCGTGGATCTGTTCGGACGGTATGCGAACTGCAACGGGTCCATGTTCCGAGGGAGGAAGGCGCAGATGTGTTTCTTCACCAGCCTCTCAAAGCATTTCATGGCTACCGAGGTAAGGGCCACCGGACGGTAGTCATTCAGGCAGGCTGGGGAGGCATGTTTTGGTACCGGTTCAATGATGGATTTTTTGAAGCAGACAGGGACCACGGACTTGTCCAGGGAAAGGTTGAATAATGTAGTGAGCACTGGAGCTAGCTGCATAGCACAGACCTTGAGTACTGGCCCCGAGATGCCATCGGGGCCTGCAGCATTTCTCGTGTTCACCCACGTCAGGGCCCTCCTCACGTCGTGCTCGGACAGCGAGAATGTGTGCACATTCCTCCCTTCAGCTTTGGTAGCCAGCCCGCTGTCGGTATTGTCGATAGTCGGCAGACCTGGAGTGATGTTGCCCATCTCGAAACGAGCGCAAAAGGAGTTCAGGTCATCAGCTAGGGAGGTGCTGACACTTGTGGATGAGTGGGGGGGGGGGGGGTGCTCCGGTAGTTGGTTACAGTCCGTAGCCCCTGCCACAGGCTTCTTGTGTCCTGCTGCTCCATCTGTGACTCCATCTTGTCCCTGTACCTCCTTTTTGTTTCCTTCGCCACCCTTCGCAGTCGGTAGGACTCTACCTTGTAGACGTCCATGTTTCCTGATGCCAGGCCCTAGTGGCTTATCTGGAAAATGCAAAGGCTCACAAAAAGATCATTTCTCACTTAATTAGCTTAAACAACGATTCATTCAATTTAAACGTCCTTCAGTCATTCAGTCCTGAAATCAGTTGCATATTCTTAACCAGTATTCAGTATTCAGTATTTATTTAATATCAATTTCACTGAGTACTTGCCTACACAGATGAAACGAAAAAAACGTTACTCGATCAGTTTCCATTCAGTGTAGTTAATAAAAACAGGATAACTACATAGAGCTTTAAAAAAATTAAAATTACCATATCTAAAAACAGAAAGTAGGCTTAAAATTTACAATAGAATAAAAACACACATTGCGACCGACAGTGGCTTTGCTTTGACAGGTGCCTAGCTGTCAAAGTATGGGCGAGGTTGAATGTGTTGGTGAACGATATATGGGGAGGGGACACAGTCCGTTAACCAGTCTTATTGCCTGTGGGAAGAAGCTGTGGAGCATCCTGCTGGTTTTGCAGCTGATGCTCCTGTACTTCTTCCCAGATGACAGAATGGAGAAGATGCGATGTGATGGATGGGAGGGGTCCTTGATAATGGAGATGGCTCTGCTGATGCTCCGCTTCTGATTGATCTCCAACAGGAAAGTGACCATATAACCATATAACAATTACAGCACGGAAACAGGCCATCTCGGCCCTACAAGTCCATGCCGAACAAATTTTTTCCCCTTAGTCCCACCTGCCTGCACTCGTACCATAACCCTCCATTCCCTTCTCATCCATATGCCTATCCAATTTATTTTTAAATGATACCAATGAACCTGCCTCCACCACTTCCACTGGGAGCTCATTCCACACCGCCACCACTCTCTGCGTAAAGAAGTTCCCCCTCATATTGCCCCTAAACTTCTGTCCCTTAATTCTGAAGTCATGTCCCCTTGTTTGAATCTTCCCTATTCTCAAAGGGAAAAGCTTGTCCACATCAACTCTGTCTATCCCTCTCATCATTTTAAAGACCTCTATCAGGTCCCCCCTTAACCTTCTGCGCTCCAGAGAATAAAGACCTAACTTATTCAACCTATCTCTGTAACTTAGTTGTTGAAACCCAGGCAACATTCTAGTAAATCTAGTGACTTCAGAAGTTTAGGGGTAACGTGAGGGGGGACTTCTTTACTCAGAGAGTGGTAGCGGTGTGGAATGAGCTTCCAGTGGAAGTGGTGGAGGCAGGTTCGTTGGTATCATTTAAAAATAAATTGGATAGGCATATGGATGAGAAGGGAATGGAGGGTTATGGTATGAGTGCAGGCAGGTGGGACTAAGGGAAAAAAAGTTGTTCGGCACGGACTTGTAGGGCCGAGATGGCCTGTTTCCGTGCTGTAATTGTTATATGGTTATATAGTTATAGGAAAGGGAGTGGGGCACCAAAGATCCTGCTGGCTGTCTTCACTATCCTGTTGAGTTGATTTTGTTCATAAGCCTTGCAGCTCCCAAACCATATAGCAAAATAAGGATTCAAAACTAAACTTATTAAGATTCAACACTAAACGTATAATGATACAACTAAACTTATAATGATACAACTAAACTTATAATGATACAACTAAACTTATAATGATACAACTAAACTTATAATGATACAACTAAACTTATAATGATACAACTAAACTTATAATGATACAACTAAACTTATAATGATGCAACTAAACTTATAATGATACAACTAAACTTATAATGATACAACTAAACTTATAATGATACAACTAAACTTATAATGATACAACTAAACTTATAATGATACAACTAAACATATAATGATACAACTAACCTTATAATGATACAACTCCCAAGCAAAGCAGAAACGTAAAAACGAAAAAACTCTGAGTTGAAAATAAAAGTACTCTTCTCCCCCTTTTTGATTGGGCTCCCCATTCAATTTTCAGTGGTGCAGATGAACCCATGCAGCACGACCCTTGACCTTGGCAGCGGTCGGAGTGGTGAGGATGACCTGGAAGGGACCATCCCAACGTGGGTCCAAGTGCTTATGCGTCCAGTTCCTGACCAGCACATAGGCAGTGCTGAAGGCACATCAGGCAGTAAAGAAAGCGAATGGTATGTTAGCTTTCATTGCAAAAGGATTTGAGTATAGGAGCAGGGAGGTTCTACTGCAGTTGTACAGGGTCTTGGTGAGACCACACCTGGAGTATTGCGTACAGTTTTGGTCTCCAAATCTGAGGAAGGACATTATTGCCATAGAGGGAGTACAGAGACGGTTCACCAGACTGATTCCTGGGATGTCAGGACTGTCTTATGAAGAAAGACTGGATAGACTTGATTTATACTCTCTAGAATTTAGGCGATTGAGAGGGGATCTTATAGAAACTTACAAAATTCTTAAGGGGTTGGACAGGCTAGATGCAGGAAGATTGTTCCCGATGTTAGGGAAGTCCAGGACAAGGGGTCACAGCTTAAGGATAAGGGGGAAATCCTTTAAAACCGAGATGAGAAGAACTTTTTTCACACAGAGAGTGGTGAATCTCTGGAACTCTCTGCCACAGAGGGTAGTTGAGGCCACAGTTCATTGGCTATATTTAAGAGGGAGTTAGATGTGGCCCTTGTGGCTAAGGGGATCAGGGGGTATGGAGAGAAGGCAGGTATGGGATCCTGAGTTGGATGATCAGCCATGGTCATATTGAATGGCGGTGCAGGCTCGAAGGGCCGAATGGCCTACTCCTGCACCTAATTTCTATGTTTCTATGTTTCTATAGCTACCTGGCTCAATATTCGATGGAACTTTGAGCGCTGGCTCCTCACCATATGCAACCTGGATCTGTGAATGAGAAGTGTGCAAGGCACAGGTTAAAGTTAATACACAGGATGTTATTTCCTCAGTCATCTGGTGGAAATGGACCGCAGCGGGGTCATGGCCATTCCAAGGCATCTGTAAACGTTGACCATATATGATTTCCACAGGCGTTAGTCGTGCCGTACCAGAAGGAGTTGTCCGTATCTGAAAAACAGCTACAGGAAGCAGTTTTAACCATGTTAAGCTAGTCTGCCACGAATTTTGCTAATTTGGTTTTCAAAATCTGGTTTGCCCATTCCACCAATCCGGCAGCCTGAGGTCCACACGCAGAATGGAGCTGCTGACGTATCTGTAATTTTTGGCACATTTCTTTGTTTACAGCAGCAATAAAATGAGGACCATTATTTAGCAATGTTACAAAATTTTGAGATTTAAAAAATCAAGTCTGCAATTTATCCCATCAGATAAAGCATAACAATAAGTTTAATTTGACACCAAATTCACTTTCAAATCTCAAGTATTAAAAAAGTTATGACCATTTTCATACTCGGAAATTAGCATCTTGTTCCCTATTGATTTTCAATGGACATTACAAAAAAGCTGTGATCTTGGATAGTCAAACGCCCATTTCTTAAGGAAAGATTAACATTTTTAAATAGCCTAAGTGTCCAAAGATTATTCACAAATAATTCACAATATAACATGATTTTTATATCTAATTTACATTAATTTATAGGCCAAATGGAAGGAATTTAGTGTTCAATTGCTGTAAATAAATGCCCATTTAAATCGGCTTTCTAGTGGGTTCATGTGGAACGCGCTGGTTTAGAACGTTGACAGCGCGCTGGATTAGTGCCCTCAAATGCCGAGAAAAATACTGCGGGATATAAAAAGCCCAAAATGAACCACTCGCTATAGATAACTTGATATATAGGGTTATATATATGCCTCATTTAATGTAAAAATAAGGTACATACCTTTAATTGTTTGCTTTATAAAACCCTGGGGCTGCGAGAGGTTGTGGAATCAGAGAGTAATTTTAAAACTATTAGAACTATATTATCGAGGCCTATAAAACTAATAATACCTTTTGCGACCGGGTCTTGCAGCGATTTTTCGTTAATGATTTACTAGGCTGAACATGTGCGATTAGTACAGCCTAGTAAAAATCGCGTTTAAAACCCGCCCCCTCCAAACAGCGCCAAAATCGCCGACATGGCTGAGGGCAGATTCCTAATGACGATTCAGGTAGGTTTTGTAACATACCTACATTATTTGAACTTAAACACGCAGCAACACCGAATCGCGGTATGATTTCGCGTAACAATATTTTTACAACGGTTGAGGCCTAATTGTCAGTGGTCGGGTATGCTTCAATCCATCTACTGAAAACATCCACAATTACAAGAACATACTTATAACACTGGCATCTTTTCAACTCAATGTAGTCCATTTGCAAGGTCTCAAAGGGACCTGCTGGTAAAGGGGTCGTACCTGGTTCACAGGGCAAGTGTGAGGTGCTACATCTTGGCAGGACAAATCAAAATAGGACGTATATGGTAAATGGTAGGGAATTGAAGAATGTAGGTGAACAGAGGGATCTGGGAATAACTGTGCACAGTTCCCTGAAAGTGGAATCTCATGTAGATAGGGTGGTAAAGAAAGCTTTTGGTGTGCTGGCCTTTATAAATCAGAGCATTGAGTATAGAAGATGGGATGTAATGTTAAAATTGTACAAGGCATTGGTGAGGCCAATTCTAGAGTATGGTGTACAATTTTGGTCGCCTAATTATAGGAAGGATGTCAACAAAATAGAGAGAGTACAGAGGAGATTTACTAGAATGTTGCCTGGGTTTCAGCAACTAAGTTACAGAGAAAGGTTGAACAAGTTAGGGCTTTATTCTTTGGAGCGCAGAAGGTTAAGGGGGGACTTGATAGAGGTTTTTAAAATGATGAGACGGAAAGACAGAGTTGACGTGGAAAAGCTTTTCCCACTGAGAGTAGGGAAGATTCAAACAAGGGGACATGACTTGAGAATTAAGGGACTGAAGTTTAGGGATAACATGAGGGGGAACTTCTTTACTCAGAGAGTGCTAGCTGTGTGGAATGAGCTTCCAGTGAAGGTGGTGGAGGCAGGTTCGTTTTTATCATTTAAAAATAAATTGGATAGTTATATGGATGGGAAGGGAATGGAGGGTTATGGTCTGAGCGCAGGTATATGGGACTAGGGGAGATTATGTGTTCGGCACGGACTAGAAGGGTCGAGATGGCCTGTTTCCGTGCTGTAATTGTTATATGGTTATATGGTTATATGGTTTACCTGGATTATGCTGCTGGCAAATCAGACATCGCTGGCTGATACGCTGGGACAAGTCCAGGAGTTTCGGATGCCACCAGGTCTCTAAAAGCTTCTTCCTTACAGCCTTGTCAGACATGCAAGTCCGGGCGGCAGGCGTAACCCATAAGCTAGTGACAGGATCATACACACAGCCCTGGTCCTGCCACAGCTGTTTTACCTGTGCAGGAGCGTCCTCCTGTATTTAAAGTACTTCCTGGATGGTTGGCATTCCTTTTTTCAAGGGAGACTTATTCCTAGTAGAATTGTTAGTCTGCCTCATCATGTGGGGCACGACAATTTGGTAGCTTTCTTAGTTGCCTCGTCGGCAAGGCAATTTCTTATGTCTATGGGGCTTTGGCCTGTAGTATGGGCTCTGACTTTGATAACAGCATGCTGACTGGGTAACTGAATGTCCTGTAGCATATTAGAAACCATTTTTTTGTGAGATATCACAGTCCCTGAAGAGGTTAGAAACCCCTGATTGTTCCATAGTTGTCCATATCATGAACCACTCCAAAAGCATATTGGCAGTCCGTGTAACTATTTGCAGATAGTCCATCGGCCAGGGTGCAGGCTCTAGTCAGCGCAAATAATTCGGCTAGCTGGGCCTAGAAGGGAGCCTCAAAAGACACTGCTTCAATGGTCGTTCCCTCCTGATTAACAAACACTTAGCCTGACAACCACTCTCCCTTTTCACTAATGAATGAGCTGCCATCGGTAAACAGGGTAACATCCGGATTTGTTAGCCCATTCAGTCAGGGACAGACACTAGCGGAACTTCCCTCGTTTCTTTCATTACATAACCATATAACCATATAACATTTACAGCACGGAAACAGGCCATCTCGGCCCTACAAGTCCGTGCCGAACAAATTTTTTTCCCCTTAGTCCCACCTGCCTGCACTCATACCATAACCCTCCATTCCCTTCCCATCCATATAACTATCCAATTTATTTTTAAATGATAAAAACGAACCTGCCTCCACCACCTTCACTGGAAGCTCATTCCACACAGCTACCACTCTCTGAGTAAAGAGGATCCCCCTCATGTTACCCCTAAACTTCAGTCCCTTAATTCTCATGTCATGTCCCCTTGTTTGAATCTTCCCTACTCTCAGTGGGAAAAGCTTTTCCACGTCAACTCTGTCTATCCCTCTCATCATTTTAAAAACCTCTATCAAGTCCCCCCTTAACCTTCTGTGCTCCAAAGAATAAAGCCCTAACTTGTTCAACCTTTCTCTGTAACCTTTCTCTTGTTTTCAGTTCTCTCTCTCTCTTTTTTTTTTTTTCTTTTTCAAAGACTTTATTCAACACATCAAATAATACAACAGATCAAGTCATACACAAAACGAACTTACAATATATCGTGTCATTATAGTACAACATTACAATCATTATTCACAATACTCTCAACCCCACGCGGTGACCAGCGCCCACGGAATACCTCCAAAGTCCCCGTGAGCACCGCATGTTCCCTCTCCAGGGACACACGTGCACGGACGTAGGCCCGAAAGAGGGGCAGGCAGCCGACTCTTGCCTGACCATCCATCACCTGCTGCCTGGACCCGCGTATGGCCATCTTGGCCAGGCCCAGGAGTAGACCGACAGGTAGGTCCCACCCTCCCACTTGGCTCTCCCCACACCCTGCCTTGTGTCCAAACACAAGAATCGTAGGACTAAAATGTAACCAGAACTTTAGGAACAACCCCTTCAGATATTGATACAGGGGCAGTAGCCTCTCGCACTCCATATAAATGTGGAACACGGTCTCTTCCTCGCCACAGAAAATACAGGCAGCGGACGAGTCCGTGAACCGACTCAAAAATTTGTTACATGCCACCGCTCTGTGCAGCACTCTCCACCCCAAGTCCCCCACGTATAGGGGGACAACTCCCTTGTAGAGGGACCCCCACTGGGGACCTTCCCCGCCTTCAGGTGGTAACACCGTCCGCCATGGTGTGTCGGGACGGGAGACGAAGGCAAGGAGGTGCAGAATGTGCAGGAACATTCTATACAGTGAGCGTCTCTTCGCGTCACGAAACGGCACGCTAATCATCTCCGAAAGGCGGCTCAGGTTGTGTGGAACCGGTGCCCGAGATATATCCCGGAACCGAGGCCCAAAGAGCAGATCTGACGGAGCGGGTAAGGGCTCATTTAAAACCACTCTGGGCGCACGCCTCTCCTCGACACCCACCATGATTTGTTGAAGACCGGCCACTCCCACAGCCGCAACATCCCCCTCCCCTCGTGGAGCAACACGCTGGCTGAAAACAACCAGATTCCTCACTCTTAGCTCATCCCGGTAGAAAACAGGCAAGCCCCTTAGGGCAGGTCGACTGATGCCCGCCACCGGGAGCCGCGAGACCCCCCTTAGACAACGACCCCGTCGGAAAAAATACGTGGCCAAAGCGTGCCATCTGGGGGGGTTCTCTATATACATATACCTCCTCAGAGTCCTGAAGCGGAGAGCCGCCACCTGGGTACGCACGCATACCAAGGACTGGCCGCCCTCCCGCCCTCCTCTAACGGGAGACTCAGGACAGCTGCGGAAACCCAGTGCTTCCTGTTTCCCCAAAAGAAGTCCACCAGCTTCTTCTGTAAAGCATTTACAAAAATGGGAGGCGGGACAAGAGTAGCCAGCCGGTACCATAACATGGAGGCCACCAGCTGGTTTATGACTAACACCCTCCCCTGAAAGGAAAGAACTCCAAGCAGGCCTGACCAGCGCCCCAGCCTGGCAACCACTTTCTTCTCCAACTCCTGCCAATTTGCCGGCCAAGCATCCTCAGTGGGACTCAGGTACACCCCCAGATAGAGGAGGTGCGTGGTGCTCCACGCAAACATTGCCATCTCCTCTGGCAGGGAGTCCACCTGCCACTGACCCACTAAAAGTCCAGAGTACTTGCTCCAATTAATCCTGGCAGAAGATGCATCCGAGAAAATCTTCTGGCAATCACGCATCCTCCGCAGGTCACCAGGATCGGTGAACATAAGTAGTACATCATCGGCATAGGCCGAAAGAACCAACTCCACCCCTGGGCCCGGTAGGGCCAGGCCTGTCAACCTGCTCTGAGGAAGACACAGGAATGGCTCCACACAGACCGAGTACAACTGACCTGACATGGGGCACCCCTGACGGACCCCCCTCCCAAAATGAAAGGGAACCAACAACGCACCATTGACCTTCACAAGGCACTCCGCTGCAGCATACAAGAGCCGGACCCGGGCCACAAAATGCGGTCCAAATCCAAACGCTTGCAACGTTCCGAACAGGTATTCATGCTCTACCCTGTCAAAAGCCTTCTCCTGATCAAGAGACAGAAACGCAGCTGACTGACCAGTTCCCTGTGCTAGATGAATCAGGTCCCTAACCAGGTGGATGTTATCCTGAATTGACCGACCAGGGACTGTGTAAGACTGGTCATGGTGAATCAGCTGAGACAGCACAGAGCCCAGGCGATTTGCCATCGCCCGTGCAAATACTTTATACTCTGTGCATAGGAGAGAGACCGGGCGCCAGTTTTTCAGCAGGCGGAGTTCCCCCTTCTTGGGCAGCAGGACAACCACTGCTCGACGCCACGAAAGGGGCATCTCCCCTGTCGCCAGGCTCTCCCCCAGAACCAACATGTAATCACCCCCCAGGATACCCCAGAAGGCTCTTACAAACTCTACCGTCAGCCCATCCAGCCCGGGGGACTTACCCCTCCTGAGCTGATGCAGTGCACAAGTCAACTCCTCCAAAGATAAAGGGCCATCAAGAAGATCGGCCACCTCCCTATCTATAACCGGTAGACTCTCCCACAGGTCCTGCTGAGCTTCCCCGCTGACTCCACCTGCGGAGAACAGGGAACCATAAAAGGACCTGACCAAGGCACTAATCCTCTCCGGATCTGTGACAGAGGAGCCATCATCTGCGAGCAGCTCCACGAGGTGCTTGCGGGCTCCCCGCCCTTTCTCCAGAGAGAAAAAGAAGGGCGATGCTCGATCCAGATCGTGCAGCATCTGGACCCGCGCCCTCACGTAAGCGCCTCGGGACCGCTCAAGTTGCAGGTTCCTCAAGGCTTCCTTCTTCTCATGAAACACACCCCATTCGCAAGAGTCACCTCCAGCCTGACCCAGGCGAGACTCTGCGTCCATCAGCTCCCTCTCAAGCTTCTCAACCGCTGAGTCCCGCCGCCCGGTCGACCCCCACGTGTATTCCTTACAGAAAATACGGATGTGAGCTTTCCCCACATCCCACCACTGCCTTAGGGAAGAGAAACATCTCTGCCTCTCTCTCCACTGCACCCAAAACCGAGTGAATGACTCCCGGAAACACCGATCCTCCAGCAGCCGGTTATTAAAGTGCCAGTACGCAGACCCAGCCCGAACGCGTGCTGGATTAAAATCCACACGCACCAGACAGTGGTCCGAGCATGGCACCAGCTGCATTGAGGCCG
Organism: Leucoraja ocellata; assembly: GCA_036785375.1. Taxonomy (NCBI): domain Eukaryota; kingdom Metazoa; phylum Chordata; class Chondrichthyes; order Rajiformes; family Rajidae; genus Leucoraja; species Leucoraja ocellata. Next base: position 137,212 of record JAWMAR010000392.1, on the reverse strand, counting down.
CTGAGACACGGGAAACAAACGCTCGGGAGATATATATTCGATCAATGCGGGAACCACCGCCCTCAGACCTCCGCGAAAAAGCAGTGGAGTCTGGGTTGAGGTCGCGCCACGCATCAACCAACTCAAAAGAATCAATCAACCCTCTCAGCTTCTTTGCTACAGCAGGAGCACACTGAGTACCAGAACGATCTCGCACCTCAAGTGTGCAGTTAAAGTCCCCCCCAAGGAAGACACACTCTCCCCGATCAATAGTGCTCAACAGAGCATTCATCTCCTGAATTAGGCCGGCCTGCATGGTGCCGGAGCTGGGGGCATACACGTTAGTGAAATGCAACGGCATGCCATCCAGGTTCACGGCCAGATGGAGCAAACGTCCTGGCACAACTTCTTGCACTTTTATAATATTGGGCAGGAAATTCTGAGCCAACAGAATGGGCACCCCACTCGAATTTGAGCTAAGATGACTCATATAGACCTCTCCTTCCCACTCCAACCTCCAAGTGGGTTCATCCTTGACAACAGTATGCGTCTCCTGCAGAAAACACACTGCAAATTTCCCCTCCCTAAGGACCGATAAAAGCTGGAACCTGCGAAAACTCGCTCTACTCCCGTTTAAGTTTAGGGTAGCTAACGTGAATGCACTGGTACATTAAATTGAAATCCTCACACTTCTCCTCCTGGGCTCTGTAGCCCCCTCTCTTTTTAGGAACTCCAAAAAGTCCCTAAACTGACACTGCTCAGAGCCAAGAAGATCACTATCCTTGGTCGCAAGGATAGCCTCGAGAGTTTTAACTAAGGACGACAGATCAGCCCACCGTCTCTTAGCTGCCTCTAACCTTGTTCTATTAGTGCGGCTTATTTTTAGAAACTCCCGCACTTCACAGATAACACTTTCATGAGACTCGACCTTGGATCCTGGGCTATCGTCCAAGTTACTCGCACCTGACACAACACGCTCAGCATCCCCAAGGTCATTTTCAGAATTCGAAAAACCAGAGCTCTCTGGAATTTCGCCAACCCCTCCACACAAATCGGCCCCATCACTCTCCCTCTCCTCCGGCATGATACCACCCCAGGATCAATGCCGGGGAAGGGTCCCGAAGCCCCTCTCACGTCACGCAGCCCACTGACTGCCTGGGCTCCTGAGCTCTGTCCTCACCCTCTATCCCTGGGCCTGGGGAAGAGAAAACAAGAGGCACCCCCAGGGTCTGTGGTAAACTGGCACCCCCAGAATCTGAAAGAAGGTCGCTGCCTGAAGTAACTCCGACCTCCACAGCACCGAAAGCACCCCCTCCACTGGCAACACCCAGAGGCTCTCCACTAGTTTTTTTCCCCTCCCCTGCCAAATCAACCGGCAATACAATATACACCTCAGATCCACCATTGGCTCTCAAATTGAGCACTGATTGGAACACCACTCCCCCTGACCCCCCCCCCCCCCCCCCGGTCTGACTCTGCTCATCCCCCGTCTCAGGGTCCGCACTACCAGGGGAGCTTACCCCACCCTCCTGCGTGCTAACACCCTCAATAGGCCTCTGAAACGAGGGGACCTCCTCCGACCCAGAAGACACACCCCCAGGGGAGCCAAGATCAACACACGATGAGATCCCCCCCTCGGAGGGCCCCTGAGACAAAAGGACATCCCCCCGCCCAGAGGACACAACTCCAGAGGGGTCTAACCCCTCACCTGACCCTGTGGTACCCTCGAGAGATCCCTGAGGTGGATGCTCAACCTCCAACCCAGACAACGTCATTTCCTGACCTCCAACCACATCAGTGGTGGAAGATCTGGAAAACTCCACCCCCCTAACTTTGGACTCACGTCCCTGCTTATCCTCACCAGGCCCAATCCTCCTCTTTATCCCATTAGCATGCGGCGGTGTGGTAACCTCCATAAGGAGAGGGCCTTCCTCCTCCACACTACCCCCCGCCTCCTTACCACCCGCGCGTTTTGCCTTCCCTACCCCCTTCAGAGCCACCTCAGCTCCTTGCTGGGCCACGGCAGTTTCACTCTGGACCCCCCTGGAGCTGACAGGCACCCCTTGGGTGATCTCCGCACTCGGCAGTAGCACACCCACCTGCTTTTGACTCGCTTGGGTGGTCTTTATCTGCTTATTCTTCTTCTTCTTCTTCTGCTGCTCCCACTTCCCTCCCCCCTCACCCTGTGTCTCACCTTCAGCCACCCCCTCAGGTTCAGGATGTGGAGGGCGGTGGCCCTTACTGCCCTGGGTCCCCAAGGCGGAACTTGCAGACCCAGAAGGGCTATCCCCGCTGCCCCGGATCACCGAGGCAGAGCCGGCAGCCCCAGCCAGGTCAGCGATTCCACCCCGCCCCTCCGAGACCTGATGAGCAACCCCTGATGGGCCAGCAGTGCATTCCTGGGCCGCTGCGCGAGAAGTTCTAGCAGCGACCCCTTGATTAGGACATTCCTTTCGGAGATGTCCATGTCCACCGCACGCATGACACCGTGCCTTTCCCCAACTCCAACGCATGGTTCTGGGGAGACCCCTACACTCCACCTCGAAACTCCCCTCATCACCTTCCCCCTCCCCCACCTTCACGAACACCCTCCTTTTGAAACTAAAAATCCCTTTTTCCTCTGGGTCCCCCCCAGGGTGCATGAGCCTAAAGCACTTAGACCGCACTTCCCCAATCAGAGACAGGTGTGGAATGAGTGTCGCATCCGGAATACATGTGGGGCAACTCCGCAGGAGAACCGGTCTCACCCTGGACACCCATGGGTCCACCTGTATATGGACCCCCCCCCCCCCACTGAAATCCCCCTCTCCAACACTTTGACCACATCCTCCCGGGTCTTCAATATCATCTCAACCTTTCCCCTTTCGAGCTCGGAAGAGACAATAGCCCCCCTACCAAGAAGGGCATTCATAGCCTTCGTAATTGTTCCCCTGGACATCTGGGGCCCAGTTTGAACTGAGATACCAAAACTGTCCCAGTCCAAGTCAACATGATGCTCATGTTCAGATTTCCTCGCTTCCGCTGCTGATGTCACTGCTGCATAGCTCCTCGCCTTCTGCCGCGCCCCCGCCATCGCCATCCGGTATAGAGGCACAAACCAGCTCCCGGCACTCCAGCAGCTCAGCAAATCAATTCCCAGGGACAGTCACAGTCCAAAGCAATCCTCAAAAAGCAAAGTCCTCCAGCTGAAAGTAGGAAAGTCTCCAAGTTCGTCCACCGCCGAGAACACCTTGCCTTGTCTTGCCGAATGCAAAAGCACCTTCTTCACATTAAGCCAGGCAGCCACACTGTGCAAAATGACTTTAGGGCAGAGAAACAGTGCCAAAAACACGACAAAGACACCAAAAACTTCATACCCTCGCTCTCCAGGCACTCTTGGCAGTCCGCCAATGACAGCCGCTCCCTGCTCCCTCGACAATGTAGAGACTTCTCCAGGAATTTTCAAAGTAAATGAAGGACTCTTTGACGCAGCGGAAAGTTTCAACAGTCCAACAATAAGTTAGACTATGAAGCCCCTCTGCCTCTGTTCCTTTCCCATCAACAGAAACCTTCAACGGCTGCTTAAAACTTCTCAGATTCAGATTCAGATTCAATTTTAATAGTAAGATTAAACGAGAACTTACCAGTTTGAAGTTTGATCTATATTTTATGAGGAGTTACGATGAGGGATTACGTGAAGAAGCCCGCTCAGGGCGCAGGCGCGGCATGCTTCCAAGCAGCGGTGTGGAATCACAGGCAGACACACGTATTTGCAGTAACATAGTGAAGAATAAAGAGACATCAATTATCAGTTTGATCCATGTAATGAGGGTGGGAGCGGAGGGCACGTAATCCCTCATCGTAACTCCTCATAAAATACAGATCAAACTTCAAACTGGTAAGTTCTCGTTTAATCTTACTATTTTACTTCGGAGTCACGTGAGTGACTTCGTGAAGATTTCAAAGCTCTGTGATTTCAAACCGTGTAACAGTTTTACTCACTCACTGCCGAAAGCTCTTGAGGAAGGAAGTGTTATTGTAATCAACCAATGAATCTGTTTTCAAAACAAAACGGTATTTATTAACAATAACAAAAACAAATAGCTCCCCCGGGCTTTAAATTAAATATTTGCAGTTTCTAATATTCTTGCTGCAAATAAATCAGGCTTCACCAAAGGCTTGTCATAGAACGTCCGGAATGCGGATTCCCTCGACCATCCTGCTTTGTTTAGGATAAGGTCAATAGGCACATTCATCCTTGCTGCCGATGATGTGGATGCTGCCCTGGTGGAATGAGATTTATATACATTAATGTCTATTCCAGCAGCTTCCAATACCTGTTTTAACCATCTTGAAATGGTCTGGCTCGTTACCCTGCCATGTGGTTTTTTGTGGCTGACCCATAAGGCTCTTTCACTTCCTCGGATATTATGGGTTGTGTCAATGTAATGTTTGATGTGGGTCACCACACACAATCGTGGCTCTGGTGGGTAAGCCCGGAATACCACTAGCGTGTTGGATGTTCCTGGCCTGCTTTGTTTTATCAGACCTTGTATAGTGAAGGTTACCTGGTCTGACGTTGTTTCCATGCTGTCCAGTCGAAGTTTATGCAATGACTGGACCCTCTGTGCAGATACTAGTGCCATAAGCATGAGCGTTTTTAATGTCAATTGCTCAAGGCTGAGGGATCTTGCTGGTGGTCTGTCCCGAAGGTATGTGAGCACAATACTGATGTCCCAAATTTGAGTATATCTAGGCTTGGGGGGCTTAATGTTATATATGCCCCTCATCAGTTTGACCACCAGCGGATGGGACCCCATGGGCTGATGTCCTGCAGGTTTGAGGTAGTTGGAGAGGGCACTACGTGCCGTGTTGATGGCACTGTAGCTCATATCCTCATGATGATGTAAGTAGGCCAGGAACTCGAAAACATTGGCTACTGTGGCTGTTTCGTAAGCAGTCCCCGTTTCTTGGCAGTACCTCTCCCATTTCTTGATGTTGGTTAGGTACTGCCTCTTTGTAGATGTTCTCAGGGATGCTGACATGGTGGTGATGGTTTGTTGCGATAATCCCAGGTCCAGATAGGGTCGGTTTAAAATCTGCAACCCAGGAGTTTAATGTCTTGATGGCATGGATGGCTTATGCCTGACACTGGGTGAGTCAATAACCCTGGATGACTGGGAAACACCATTGGTGATTCTACCACCATGTCATGGAGTACTGGGAACCATGGCTGTGTAGGCCAGTCGGGTACCACCAAAATTCCAGATGCTGAATCCATCTGGATTTTTCGAAGTACCCGACTGATGAGGCAGAAGGGAGGAAAGGCATAGAAAACAAACTTTCCCCAATCCAGCGTGAATGCATCTACCGCTGCTGCCTCCGGATCTGGTTCCCACGCGACATAGATAGGTAGTTGGTGATTCAGTCTTGATGCAAATAAATCTATATCTGGCTTCCCATATTGCTTTATAATTTTAGCGAATGTTTTAGGATTTAACATCCATTCGATGTTGTCATTGAATTTGCGTGACCTGGTGTCCGCCACTGTATTTAGCTTACCTGGTAGATAGGTAGCTGAATGCCAAATATGTCTTTCGACACACCATTGCCAAATCGTATTGACCAATTTGTCGCATGATAAAGATTTTATGCCGCCCATATGGTTAATGTAAGCCACCACCGTATTATCTATTTGTAATCTAACATGCAAGTGATGCATATTGGATACATATGCTTTTAAACCATAAAAGGCGCCCAACATTTCCAAAAAATTAATGCCCAGTGTAGATAGTAATGATGATTCTAAATTAGTCCATCTACCACCTGTGCTGGATATGGAGTTAGTTGCTCCCCACCCTTTAGCACTGGCATCTGTTTGGAGTACTAAAGTAGCATTAGTAATAACAATAGGACTACAACTGTGCCAAATATTTTGTATGCACCACTGTAGCTCTGATATTGCTTCAGGGGGTAAACTCATGACTCGGTCATAATGACCTTTATGTTGTTTTAGTGCCTTTATCTTTGCTCTTTGTAAATTTTGATAGTGCAAATGTCCAAATTGGATAGCTGGAAATGCTGCTACCATTTTGCCAATTACTGCTGCCACTTGTCGAATAGTTGTTTTTTTGTTTATCTTTAAGTTATTACGTGATTGTACTAATGCAATCATCTTTCCCCTTGGCAGGGTAATAGTCATTTGGACTGAGTTAATTGTGAAACCCAGGTAGTCCATAATTGTGGATGGATTTAACTTGGATTTATCTGGATGTAAGACAAAGCCTAGAGTCTCTAGGAGCTGTTTAGTAGCTGATACTGCTGCTACAGCCAATTCCATAGTTTTCCCAACTATGAGGATGTCGTCCAAATATGCCATGACTATATGATTAAGTTTCCTTAACGTTTCCATGGCTGGTTTTAATATTTTGGTGAATAGTCTTGGGGCTGAAGTAAGCCCATTAGGCAGTGCTTTATACTGCCACAGCTCCCCCATCCAGATAAATTTAAGGTATCTGCTATAATCCTTATGTATAGGTACCAGATAGTAAGCATCTTTGAGATCAATGCTTGCCATATAGTATCCTTTGGAAATCAGTTGTCTAGCAGTTACAAATGTTTCCATTTTGAAATGTATATACTTAACAAATTCATTCAGGGATGTTAAGTCAATGATGATGCGACATCCACCATCCTTTTTACTTTTAGTAAATATGTTGGAAACAAATTCCAAGGGCTCATGACTAGTTTTTTCTATGACCCCTTTGTTTATAAGCCTCACCAGTTCAGCTTGTCCCTCCTGTTGTTCCTTATTGGAGAGCACAAATACCCTTTTGGGCCGGTGTTGAACTGGCGGTATTTTTGAGATAAATTCTATTTTATACCCTCTAATACTATTAAGTATATATTTATCATCAGTGATCCTTCCCCATGCTTCTTTAAACAAGTGTAACCTTCCACCCGTTAGTAAGGCACCCTTATTCTCGATATGCGGGTAGGAACCAGATCCACCTACCTCCATGGTTATTGTAATTGTAATTGTAATTGTAAATCTTTATTGTCATTTCCTGAGTATTCGCATACTCAGAGGAAACAAAAAAACGTTTCTCAACCAGTGTCCATTCAGTTTTCGTTACAAAATAAATAGCAATTAAAATTAAAAATACATGTCATGAACAATTTAACCCTCTAATAACATTCAATAACATTCAACAGCCGTTCCGACCGGCAGCGGCACAACAGTGGCTCTGCTGCAGTGTGGGGGGTTTGTGCGCGATACTTGGCAGGGGGGAAAGTTCATTTAACAGTCTTATAGCCTGTGGGAAGAAGCTGAGGAGCATCCTGCTGGTTTTGCAGCTGATGCTCCTGTACCTCTTCCCAGATGGGAGGATGGTGAAAAAGTCATGCGATGGGTGGTAAGGGTCTTTGATGATGGAGATGGCTCTGTTGATGCATCTCTTCTTGTATATGTCCAGCAGGAAGGGGAGTGGAGCACCAATAATCCTGCTTGCGGTCTTCACTATCCTGTCCAGTTGGTGCCGTTCGTACGCCTTGCAGCTCCCGAACCAGGAAGTGATGCCGTATGTCAGTGTGCTCTCGACAGTCCCCCTGTAAAAAGTCCGTAGATGTGTGGTGGGGAGGCCTGCTTTCCGTAGTCTTCGGAGGGGGTGAAGTCGCTGCTGGGCTCTCTTGACCAGAGCTGTGGTGTTGGCCGTGGACGTCAGGTCATCAGACAGATGTAGTCCTAAGAACTTCATGCTGCTGACCCTTTCCACATCAGCTCCGTCGATGTGCAGAGGTGCATGGTGATGTTTCCCCGCCCTCCTGAAGTCAACCACCATCTCGTTAGTTTTTCCCACGTTAAGAATGAGGTTGTGGGATTTGCACCAACCTGTGAGCAGCTCCACCTCCATCCTGTACGCCGATTCATCGTTGTCACTGATGAGACCCACTACTGTTGTGTCATCAGCGAACTTGCTGATGAAGTTGTTATTGAGTCTGGCAGTACAGTCGTGTGTCAGCAGACTAAACAGAAGGGGGCTTAGGACACAGCCTTGGGGTGAGCCAGTGCTCACGGCTATGGTTTTTGATGTCCTACTGCCCACCCTGACTGTCTGCTGCCGCTGCGACAGGAAGTTCAGGACCCAGCTACATGTGCCAGCATCAACCCCCAACAGCTCCAACTTCTCCACCAGCTGCTGCGGGATGATTGTGTTGAAAGCGGAGCTGAAGTCTATGAAGAGGATCCTGGCATAGGTGTTTTTCCGATCGAGATGCGACAACACGAGGTTCAGTGTTGTTGAGACTGCGTCCTCTGTGGATCGGTTGGCTCTGTAGGCGAACTGCAGTGGGTCTAGGTCGGCAGGTAGACTGTTTTTGATGTGCTGCATAACTAGTCGCTCAAAACATTTCATTACAATGGGTGTTAGGGCCACTGGTCGAAAGTCGTTATGGCAGGCTGGGTTTGGTTTCTTCGGTACAGGGACGATGGTGGCACTCTTAAGACAATTCGGCACTACTGCCTGGCTGAGTGAGATGTTAAAAATGTCTGTGAAGACATCCTTCAGTTGCTCGGCACAGTCTCTTAGAACGCATCCAGGAATGTTGTCCGGCCCTGCAGCTTTGCGTGGATTGACGCTGGCGAAGGCCTTTTTAACTCTGGCTGCGGACAGCCTGAGCGACTGGTCACTGGGAGATGGCAGTGGTGCACGTGTCTGGGTGCTGTTTTTAACCTCAAACCGTGCGTAGAACTCATTCAGTTCATCTGGTAGGGAGGGGTTGCTTTGGCATATCCGCATCGGGGGGGGCTTGTAGTCAGTGATGGTCTGAAATCCCTGCCACAAGCGACGTGTGTCTTTTTCATTTGCGAAGTGGCTATTGAGTTTTTGTCCGTACAGCCTCTTCGCTTCCCTGATCCCCCGGGATAGGTTGCCCCTTGCCAGTTTGTATGCTTCGTTGTCCCCAGATTTGAATGCCGCATTCCGGATTCTCAGTAGGGAACACACTTCCCCAGTTAGCCAAGGTTTCTGATTGGCACGCCTCCTGATGGATTTTACCACCGTTACATCCTCAATACATTTGTTGATGTATGCGATGACGGATTCTGTATATTCTTGGAGGTTGATGCCACTGTCGTCTGTTGCTGCCTCTCTGAAGATGGCCCACTGTGTGGTTTCAAAACAGTCCTGTAGTGCTGCCGTAGCTCCCTGTGGCCATGTTCTGACATCTTTGACCGTTGGCCTGTCCTGTTTCACCCTGGGTCTATATGCAGGTGTGAGCATGACCGCTAAGTGGTCAGAGTTGCCGATATGGGGGAGGGGGGCTGCTTTATATGCATCTTTAATGTTGGTGTACACCAGTCTAGTTTGTTCTTCCCCCTGGTTGCAATGTTCACGTGCTGGTAGAATTTAGGCAGAACAGATTTAAGACTTGCCTGGTTGAAGTCCCCAGCTGCCATGAAGAAAGCATCTGGATGTTCCCTCTGCTGCTCACTGATGTTGTTGTAGAGCACTGTCATAGCCTCCTTCACGTATTGACCGTTATTGTCCAAGAGCTGCTGTTATTGGCGGGGTTGTGGTTTTTTCTTCCGTAATGTTTTTCCCTGTCGACGTGCTGGCGATGTTGGGGGGAGGCGCATTTTCCAGGGGGTCCGCGGCGGGCCCTGACCTAAAAAAGGTCTCTGGGGATAGTGCGGCCCCAAGCTTTCACCAGTCGCATATTCCGGACGCCGACTGGTAGATACTGTGGTGTGCTGCCGCCTGGGTGTAAGTAAAGGCTTTGGTTTGTTTGTCACTGGTGCTGCCCTCATGAGGCTAAAGGTTTTGGATGCCTCCTCCATATCCTTCAGTTGTTTATTTAGGTCCTTCCCGAATAACAATGAGTCGGACTCGACTGATGGTGTTTTGCATAACCCTGCAAACTTTGGGTTGAGGGCAGGCCTGATGTTCTCTCTGCGCAGATTATTTAACTCATACTGAGTTGTGCACATTAGTGCGAGCACATCCTGCTGGTGTGTGGTCATCTCCTCCGTCTGTACACACCGAGCATAAGCTGTAATTGCCGACGTGAGGAGGCGAAGTATGCGCTGAAGTTTGACTTCTTGTGCCCGCATTGGTCCCCCCACATTCCCCCAGATTTGAGAATTGAGACTCTTTACCTTAAGAGCCTCGCAATTGTCTGGGGCTGTGTGCTCGTCCAGCACTTGGGCGAGCACCTTCTCCTGAAGAGGTTTGTTCGACAGGTGATTTATGCTGGCAGCCATCCTTGGCTCCAAAGGTGCTCCAACCCGTGGGGTAGCGACAAAACGATTCACAACCCCCAGCAGCTGTTCTTCCTGCACACCCTGCACACTCTTGACTCCTTCCGCCTGCCCCTTATTCAGACCAGCCCTGCCCTGGTCACCGATGCTAACCTCCAATTCTTGGTCTGAGGTCGCAAAGGGAGGTGCCGGGCTCGACACCATGGAGGAGGCGCCTGTCCTGTCTGCCCGAGAGCGCTGCTGTTCTCGGTAGACCATCCCCTCCAAGAGCTGCTGTATGCAGCCCAGGCGGTTGTCTCTCCTCCGTTTTGGGGAGGACACTTCCCCCTCCGACGAGTCGGAGTCGACCGGCCGGTTGGTTTTTCGGGTTGCTTTCCCAGCCCGCCGTGTAGGCTCTGGCGTGACTGGGACCGGCTCGGTCTCGGGAATTTCAAACCGCTGTTCAAGCGGTACTACCTCCGGTTGCTGCCCCGCTGGGATAGGCTCCTCCGGTGGAGTTAGAGCACGGGCAGTTCTCTGAGAAAGTTTTCTGCGTTGGGACATTTTGCTATGCAAAGAAACTAACGCCAACTCTCTCCGGTTAGTCCCAACGCACCGTCCACTTACCTGACGGTCCGTTTTAAAGTGCAGCTGGAGAGCCTGACTCCAGCTGCCGCCGCTGTTGCACTTGCTGGGCGTAATGCCGCGCCTGCGCCCTGAGCGGGCTTCTTCACGAAGTCACTCACGTGACTCCGAAGTAAAATCAATAGTCTTCGATTAACGTAGAAATGAATTACATACTTATATTATATAGGAAGATATGTAAGGAGTAAATTAACCTATATCATAATAAAGTTTGACGGTTTTTTTCTTTATTTTTCAATTTAAAATTATTTTGTTGCCCTTGAACCTTTCTGCAGGGTTACGTGTTTATGTATGTATGCATATGGGTATATATATATATATATGTATATATATTGTGTGTGTGTATGTATGGCTAGGTAAATAAGTTTGTTACTCCCAAAGAAGTTATTTGAATGTTAGAAATAATCTTTTTTTTTTTCTTCGGACACGGAGCTGGGAATTTTTTCCTCTTACAAAGGCTACGGAAGTCTTTAGAATTCTAGCCACGTTAGTGTGGCTATCACTAACTACACTAATTGTAGATGTAGTTCTTTTTCCTTCACCCTACACTAACCAACTCTATCACTTTTCTCACTTTAAATATTTTTATAACTTAATGTTTGAATGGAAAAATAAGACTAATACAAGGAGATGTGTTCGGAAGAGCGACGTATATGATTTTAAATTCATCTATTTGAGGTTCGGGAGCAGGGTCAGGTTCTATGTGTTGTACCTTCTGCTCGGTTATAGACCACCTTAGAAGCAATATGCAAGATGTTAACATGACAAGAAGGGGTCAGGGAATAACATTTTGTAGTTGGAATGTCAAGGGAATCAATGAACCAATTAAGAGAAGTAAAGTTTTGGCACACCTAAATTTAATCAAAACAGATATAATATTTCTTCAAGAAACACACCTTAAAAAGGAATCTCAACATAGACTTAAAGCTAAGTGGATCGCTGAATCATATCACTCCTCCTTTTCCCACAAGTCCAGAGGAGTTGCAATAGTAATTCGTAAAGGAATGCCTTTTACGATCTCTTCAACAATAGTGGATATTGATGGTAGATATATTATATTAGTTGGAGAGTTAAATGGAGAAAAAGTGATCCTTCTTAATGTTTATGGGCCTAATTTCGATAACCCCACGTTTTTTAATAAAACATTTAATAAAATTCCTGAATTTACACAATATAAATGAATAATTGGAGGAGACTTCAATTGTACATTAGACTCATACTTAGATAGATCATCAAGGCAAAAAAAAGCAACATCTCAATCAAGTGTATTTTTAAATTCATTTATTAATACCACTAATATTAAGGATGTCTGGAGAATAGAAAACCCAACCGGACGGGAATATTCATTTTACTCACCAGTACACAAAACATACTCAAGAATAGTAAGATTAAACGAGAACTTACCAGTTTGAAGTTTGATCTGTATTTTATGAGGAGTTACGATGAGGGATTACGTGAAGAAGCCCGCTTCCAGCGCATGCGTGTCATTCTTCAAAGCAGCGGTGTGAGGTCACAGAAAACTATAATGACCTAAGATAGTAAGATTATCAAAGATATACCAGTTTGTGATATGATCATTAGAGGGTGGGAGCGGAGGGCACGTAATCCCTCATCGTAACTCCTCATAAAATACAGATCAAACTTCAAACTGGTAAGTTCTCGTTTAATCTTACTATTTTACTTCGGAGTCACGTGAGTGACTTCGTGAAGATTTCAAAGCTCTGTGACCTCATGCCGTGGAACGAGTCCATGCTTCACAACTGCCTTGGGTATTGGGAGAGAGCATCATTAGTAAGTTTAAAACACACTTATACAAAGACTTGTGTGGTAAAAACAAATTAAATTTATTAATTTAAATCATAGCCCTGTATTCTTTAGGGCAAATTATATGGTTGAACATAAAATGGTTTCTGAAAATGATGATGATGATGGCTCCAAAACTGGAATGTCCTCTCGGATGACCATCCTGCCAGTCTAAGTATCTGGTCCGTGGGCACCTCCAGCATTTTCGCTGCGGATGTTGCGGCAGCCCTGGTGGAATGAGATTTAAACACATCAGTATCTATCCCTGCCATCTTTAGGACAATTTTGAGCCACCTTGAAATAGTTTGGGTCGTGACCCTTTTGTGCGGTTTCTTGTAACTGATTAACAGGGCCATTTCCTGACCTCGTATACTGTTAGTATTTTTGATGTATAATCGGATGTGCCTCACTATACACAGTTGTTCGTCATATGGATATGACATGAATACGATCACTTGACCCGATGAACCTGGTCTGTTTTGTTTGATTAGTTCCTGGATGATAAACACCAGTTTCTCAGGTGAGGTGATCATGGAGTCCAGTCTCAGTTTACTTAATGACTGGACTCTTTGAGCGGTAACAAGTGCCATAAGCATAACCATCTTCATGGTAAGTTTCTGGAGTGACAAAGCTGTTATGGGCGACCAGCCCCTCAGCATATTGAGAACGACACCCACACCCCAGATTTCGGAGTACCTGGTTTTAGGAGGATTTGCATTAAATATGCCCCTCATAAGTTTTATTACCAGGGGGTGCGTTCCCACCGTGTTCCGCTCCAATCCTTGTGCCAGATAATTGGAAAGTGCACTTCTTGCACTATTGATGGCACTGTAGCCCAAACGGTTATCATGATGAAGGCTTGTTAAGAATTCCAATACAGCCGGAATGTTGTTGGCCCTCTGGTCGAGGTTGTTGTGGAAGCAGAATAAGCCCCATTTCTTTATGTGTCCAAGGTACTGCTTCCTTGTTGACAGTCTTTGAGCCGATGAGATCAGATTCATCGTCCTGTCATGTAGTGGGTCTTTTAGACTCTACAAATCAACAGATCCATAGTCTTATGGCATGGATGGCTATCCCCAGTTACTGGATGAATTAATAACTTCGAGCTATTTCCAATAAGGGAACATGGTTCTAATACCATCCCGTGTATGACTGAATACCACGGTTGAGTAGGCCAATCAGGTACTATGAGAATCCCAGATGCCGAGTCTTGTTGAATTTTCCTTAGTACCCGATTGATGAGGCAGAACGGGGGAAAGCATAAAAGAGACAATTCCCCCAATGCAAAGAGAAAGCATCTGTAGCTTCTGCCCCAGGGTCTGGTTCCCAAGAAACATACCTTGGTAATTGGTGATTCAACCTAGATGCAAACAAATCAATATTTCTTGGGTTTCCTGAAAAAGGGGGGTTCCGGTTTGATGTCCTTTCGGGTTTGTGTGTGAGGTTGAGGCTTCCGTGTCTTCCAGGGTGGCCGGCCCTGGCCATATCCTAAAAAAGGCTGCTGTTGGTAATGCTGAGGTTTGAAAGCGCGACTGGTGTGAGCCACATTCTTAGGTCTTGCGTGTGGCTGATACCTCGCTCCAAAATATGCCTTTGCACTGGCCTTAATGAGCCCTAGTGTTTTTGCTTCATCGTCAAGTTTTCTGACTTGTGCGGTCAAGTCCTTCCCAAATAAGAGGGTTGATGTGTTAGCCATTTTCTGTTTGCAGATAGGCGCATATCTGGGGTCTAGCGTTGGCTGAATGGCAGTCTTCCGCATATTATTCAATTCGTACTGCACATTGCAAAACAGAGCTAGTGCATCCTGGTGATTCTTGGTGAGCTCTGTTTTGTCCAATGTGCGGGTGTAGGCCGTGATACCTGCTGTCAGCCCCTTAAGTGCTCTCTGGATTTTGAGGTCTTGATTTCTTATGGTCCTCCCCATATGCTGCCAAATAGATTGGTTCACGGTGGGCACTTGTAATGCCTCACAATTTCCCGGTGGCAGATGTCTGGCCAGAGTTTCGGTGAATACGTCTTGCTGTAGCTTGTGGCCAGACATATAGTTGATACTGGCTGCCATCCGGGGATCCAAGTCTCCCCCTGTTTGACTTGGCATGAAATACGTGGCGACCATGTCCAGCAGAGTCCCTGCTGTATTTGGATCATGGGCCTCTGTATTGTCGGGCTCTGGCCCCTCAGGGTCCTGCCCACTCTCCTCCGAGGAGTCTGAGATTGGTGGGGGTCCCTCACGGGGTACCCCTATGGGGCTTGCCTGCTCACTCTGGCAAGTCTCCTTCTCGGGACTGCCACTATGAATGAGCTCCTCGAGCAGCTCCTTTAAGCGCTCTCTGTGCTGGGCTGCACTAGGCATTGTTGGCTGCCCCACCTCTTGCAGGCTTTCAGCCAATTGCTGTTTCCTGGTATACCCCAGCTGCTCCCGTCCCTGGTACTCACGGGTGCTGGCTTGCGGGCTTGCTTCCTTGGGCCGCTGACCATACCGTTCCTTAGTGTGTTCCCGGTCCGCGGCGTCTTTTGGCTGCTCTGTGTGCACCCATTCATAGCGGGTTAATTGCATCCCGCGCTCCTCAGCCGCAGTGTGTTGTTACGGGCTGGTCTCCCGTTGCGGAACAAAGTCGGGTTTCTCTAGATGGTGCGTCTTTCTCCGAACTTTTCCTCCCGCCCGGGCCATAGGTTTTGGTGGTGCCAGAACGGTTTCTGGCACAGCTGGTACCGCTGCCGAGGTGCCCATAGTCGGCGGCTGCTGTTCCTGCCGTTCACCGGTGTTTTCCACTCGTTTGTCGGGCAGCTTCTTTGCAGGCCGCTTCCTGGTAACTCTATCCATTTTCCTATAAATGTAAAATGTAGAGTCCTTACCTGCCTTTTGCTGGTCCTTTTGTACTCTCCCGTTACTGGGGACGTCCTCCCCCTCCTGTTTGACTCGTACAATGCGTGTAGCGATATGGCACGCATGCGCTGGAAGCGGGCTTCTTCACGAAGTCACTCACGTGACTCCGAAGTAAAATAGATTATTTTTTAGTTGACTCTACGTTTATCCCATTTATTTATAATTCAAAATACCATAACATTATAATCTCAGATCACGCACCGGTAACATTCATGATTAAATTAAATGGAATGTCCGAGAAACAAGCATATTGGAGATGTAACCCACACATTTTGAACGAAAGATCATGCCAGGAATATATTATTAAACAGATTCAAATATTTTTCGAGGTAAATGACAATCCTGACACACCTATTTCTCTTATGTGGGAAACGTTCAAAGCGTATGTTCGAGGTACATTAATTTCTGCTCAAGCATTTTATAATAAAGAAAACAGGATTAAACAACAAGCATTGGAAAGTGAAATCAAGCAACTAGATATAGAAAATGCGAGAAAACCATCTACGTTAAAACATAATAAAATTGCTGTATTGAAATATAAATTAAATAAAATGTATTCAGAACAAGTAATAAAACTTTATCAAAAAATCAAACAATTACATTTTGAATTTGGAGACAAACCACAAAAACTATTAGCACGCCAGTTACGAAAAATGGAAGGGGAAAAAATAATTCATAAAATTAGAACGGAGACAGGAGAATTATTAAAAATGCCCAAGGATATAAATGATAGATTTCTCCAATACTATCATAACCTTTATTCAACTAAAACCGTAGCACAATCAGAAGGAATAGCAGATTTTTTAATAAAATGTAATCTAAAAGGTTTAGATTCAAACGATAGAGAACTATTAGAAAGGGAGATTACGATAAAGGATATTGAGGAGTCTATTAGCTCTCTAAAAAATGGTAAAGCAGTAGGACCAGATGGTCTAGGTTCCGAATTTTACAAAAAAATTTATGATTTGCTTTGCCCACGTTTACAAAGACTGTATGAGTATATCTATACTCAACAGAAACTTCCAGACACATTAAATGAATCTATAATAACACTTATTCCTAAAGCTGATAAAGATCCGGAAGACCCGGGATCATACAGAGCAATTGCACTTCTGAATACAGACCAGAAAATATTAACTAAAATACTAGCGCATAGATTAAGTACAGTGATGAATAAATTAATACACCCTGACCAAACAGGCTTTATTCAGAAACGGTACTCATATTATAATCTAAGAAGATTATTTAATATTATATATTCCAAGAGAATTATTAATGAAGATCTAGCAATAATCTCACTTGACGCTGAAAAAGCATTTGATCAGGTCGAATGGCCTTATTTATTTTCGGTGATGGAAAAGATGCAGCTAGGGGAGAAATTTTGTACATGGATAAAACTGTTATATACAAATCCCACGGCTAGAATATTTACTAACCAAAGGTTGTCATCTAAATTTAGTCTATCTAGAGGTTGTAGACAAGGATGCCCGTTATCTCCATTATTATTTGCACTTGCTATTGAGCCACTGGCAGAAAGAGTTAGGGGGCATCCGGAAATACACGGGTATAACACTAAGGACACAGTGAATAAAATTTCTCTATACGCAGATGACGTATTAATTTACATTACAAAACCAGAAATTAGTATCCCAAACTTATTAAAGCTAATAAACCAATTCGGTGCACTTTCAGGATACAGAATAAATTGCAATAAAAGTGAAATTATGCCAATAAAGGAACATAACAAACAGATAATACAACAATTTCCATTTAAAATAGTAAATGAAAAATTTAAATATCTAGGTATTTATGTAACTAAGATATATACATCATTATTTAAAGCAAATTTCCCCCCATTACTGAATAAACTACATAAGAATATCCAATACTGGAAAACACTACCTATTTCAATGGTTGGCAAAATTAACGCCATAAAAATGATTTTTTTACCGCAAATATTATACTTTTTTCAGACGATTCCGATATACCTGGCAAAAATTTTTTTTTTTAAATTGGACTCTATTGTTAATGATTTTATCTGGGATTATAAGAATCATAGGATAAACAAAAGACACCTGTGTAAATCAAAAAGTATTGGAGGCTTGGTTTTACCTAACTTTTTGTTTTATTTCTGGGCAGTTAATATTAAAAATATGAATTTCTGGTTGGAAGAAATAGATCAGCAACCAGACTGGTTAAAAATGGAAAAGAAAGATTGTCTACCTTTTGATATTGGTTCGATATTATTTGCTACGTCTAAATTAAACAAAAAAATTTATAGGGAAAACCCTATAATATTTAGTGCTATACGAATTAAAAAAGACATTAAAATTAGATAACTTATCACTTTTTCTTCCAATTGTGAATAATCCTTTGTTTAAGCCCTCATGGTTAGACGGGGGTTTTACACAATGGAAGAATTATGGAATTAAAAATATGGGACAACTTTACAAGGAAGGCACCTTTTTGACATTTCAGGAGTTGCAACAGACTTATGGACTTCGAGGAAATGATTATTTCAGATATCTTCAATTTAGAGATTATGTAAAATCGAACTCTCAAAATTTTCGAATTAGAAACTCAGAAATTCTTGATGAATGTTGGAACAAACATCCTAATACAGAAAAATTAATATCTTATATATATAATATCTTATTAGACAGTGACATTCCTTCGACGGACTTACACAGACAAACATGGGAAAAATAATTAAATCAAGTAATAACGAAAGACACTTGGGAAGAAAGTTTACAACACATACATCAGTGTTCACTAAACGCCAGACATTCTCTAATACAATTTAAAGTAATACATAGGTTACATTATTCAAAAACAAAACTACATAAAATTTTTCAACATATTTCACCTATATGTGATAAATGTCAACATTTAGAAGCTACATTATCGCATATGTTTGCAAACTGTACAAAAATTAAAACATTCTGGGTAAATATTTTTAGTATAATATCTAAAGTAACCAACACACAATTGGAACCAGATCCAAAATTATCCGGAATATTAGAATTAAATCAAACATTTAGAATAACACAAAGAAACTTTATTGATTATAGTTTAATAACAGGAAAAAAATTAATTCTAAAATTTTGGAAAGGCCCTACGGCCCCCACAATCAAAATGTGGATTATAGAAATGACGGAGACCTTAAACGTGGAAAGAATCAGATTTTCCCTGTTGGACAAACAGGAATTATTCGTTGGAACATGGTCTCCTTTTATTGATTACTTAAAGGGTCAGAATAGTTCAGCACAGGAACCTGACTAGCACTCGGACTAAAGATTGGATGAAATGCTACACTCTGAAATGTACGAACATATCTCGAACGATGTTTTTTATTTTAATACATTTTTCCATTCTTCTTTAACTATCTCTTTCCCCCTTTTTTTTTTTTTTTTTGTTTTTTTCTTGTTTTTATTTTTCTTTCCTTTCTTTTCTTCCTTTACTTCATCTATCTCTTTAGTTCTATCTAGTTTAAAAAAAATGAAGAAAAAGGCAAAAAGTATTGGAGACAATGTAATAATAACTGACAATATTATCAATTTAAAAATGTGAGACAGTAATGATGTAATTGGTTATGTACCTATCTCCAATAAAAAATATTTAAAAAAAACAAAAAAAACTGGTAAGTTCTCGTTTAATCTTACTATTTTACTTCGGAGTCACCTGAGTGACTACGTGAAGATTTTAAAGCTCTGTGATTTTATGCCGTGGAACGAGTCCATGCTTCACTTCTGCCTTGATTGTGGGGAGAATAGTGTTAACATCATTAGATATCAATACGATCTTGAAACAACGAAAAATCTTAATTAAATCCAAATCATAGCCCCTATTTGTGGGTAAATCATAGTACAGAACTTAAAAGTGTTTCTGCAAATGTTCCAGGTTCTATGACCGGTTTATGATAAAATCTTTGGAACGTTCGTTCCGTTGACCATCCTGCAGTCTTGAGGATTTGGTCCATAGGAACATCCAAGTGTTTTGCTGCTGATGTAGCTGCAGCCCTGGTGGAGTGAGATTTAATAATGTTAATATCTACTCCTGCCTTCATTAAGACCTGTTTTAGCCATCGTGAGATGGTCTGGGCTGTTACTTTTTTATGTGGCTGTTTGTGGCTAATTAACAGTGCCATTTCTTTCCCTCTGATGACTCTTGTCTGTTCAAAGTATAGTAGTAAATGAGTTATTACACAGAGGCGATCATCCGTCGGGTAGGCCCTGAATTCTATTTTTTGCCCTGCTGTTCCTGGTCTGTTCTGTTTTATTAAGTCATGGATAAGAAAAATCAAATTCCCAGCTGAAATGGTCAAGTTGTCCAGCCTTAGTTTTTGTAGCGACTGGACCCTTTGTGCCGTGACCAAAGCCATCAGCATGACCATTTTCACAGTAAGTTTCTGTAGGGGCAGAGTTGTTGGTGGAGACCAGTTTCTCAATATGGTCAAAACAATACTCACATCACAAATTTGGGTGTACCTTGTTCTTGGGGGATTCGTGTTGAAAATGCCCCTCATTAGTTTGGTTACCAGGGGGTGAGTCCCTACAGAATGCCGCTCTGTTCCTTGCCACAGGTAGTTAGACAGAGCACTTTTGGCACAGTTGATAGCACTGTAGCTGAGCCCTCATCGTAGTGTAGACTGGCCAGAAATACCAGAACAGACGGAATATTATTGGATCTGTGGTTGAGGTTATTGTCGTGACAGTACTTTCCCCATTTCTTGATGTGCACCAAGTACTGTTTTTTGGTGGACTGTCTGTGGGCCGATGCAATCATGTCTATTGTTCGGTCCGTCAGTCCCATGTGTTTCAGACTGCAAATTAATAAGTTGGTATGTTTATGACAGGGGTGACTTTCCTGTGTTACTGGATAGACCAGTAAATTCGGTCTATGTTGAATTGTGATGCACGGTTCTAGTGCCATGTCTAGTATCACTGGGAACCATGGTTGAGTAGGCCAATCGGGTACTATAAGAATCCCAGATGCAGAATCCTGTTGTATTTTCCTTAGTACCCGACTGATGAGGCAGAAAGGAGGGAATGCATAAAAATCAATTTCCCCCAATGCAGCGAAAAAGCATCTGTAGCTGCTGCCCCAGGGTCTGGTTCCCATGAAACATAACTTGGTAACTGGTGATTTAGCCTGGAAGCGAAAAGATCGATATCTGGTGTTCCATATCATGCTGTAATTTCAGCAAATACATTTTTATCCAACATCCATTCAGTGTTTTCATTGAATTTGCGTGACCTGGTGTCTGCCACTAAATTTAGTTTACCTGGTAAATATGTAGCTGATATCCAAATATTCCTCTGGATGCACCATTGCCAAATTGTGTTGGCCAGATTGTCACATGATGTCGATTTATTTCCACCCATATGGTTGATATATGCTACCACGGTGGTATTGTCAATTTGTAGTCTAACATGCTGGTGATTTAATCCCGAACAATATGACTTAAGGCCATGGAATGCACTTAACATTTCCAGGTAGTTTATACCCCGTGCTTTTAATAATGACGCCTCCTGTGCATTCCATCTCCCTCCACAGCTTGAGATGGAATTGGTGGCTCCCCAACCAAGTGCACTGGCATCAGTTTGGAGTACCATAGACGGGTTGCTGGTAATTAGTGGGTTGGAACAATACTTGACGTTGTGTTCCCACCATTTTAGTTCTATAATGGCTTCTGTAGGTAGCTCCATTGGCCTGTCAAAATGGCCCCCATTAATTTTGAGTGCTCTAATTTTAGCTCTCTGTAAATTTCGATAATGTAAAGGTCCGAATTGTGTGGCTGGAAATGCGGCCACTATTTTCCCAATTATCCTGGCTACCAGTCTAATGGAGGGTTTGGTGATGACAATGATTTTGCTGCAAGCCTCTTGTAAGGCTGTAGCCTTTTCTATCGGCAAAGTCACTGACATGTGAAGCGAGTTAGTGGTGAACCCAGGTAATCTATTTTAGTTGAAGGTGTTAATTTAGACTTAACTGAATGGATGATGAACCCCAGTTCTTCGAACAGTTGTTTCGTGGCTGTTACTGCTTGTTTAGCCAATTCCAAAGTTTTGCCAACAATAAATATGCCATAATAATATGTTTCTGTTTTCGCAGTAACGCCAAGGCTGGTTTCAAAATTTTTGTGAATAACCTGGGGGCTGAAGTTAGCCCATTTGGTAGTGCCCTGTATTGTCAAAGCTGTCCCATCCAGTTGAATATTAAATAACATCTGTGGTCACCTCTGATGGGTACTATATAGTAAGCATCTTTTAAATCGATGCTTGCCATATAGTAGCCTGCAGAAACTAATTGCTTAGCAGTAACAAAAGTTTCCATTTTGAAATGAATATATTGTACAAATGTATTTAATGTTGTCAAATCGATGATGATGCGGCAACTGTAAACACTTGTCAAACACACGGTGTCTTCACTACCAGTTTATTTCAAACATTGTTATAATACACACACTGTACCCTGGCTGACCTTGGTCTGTCACTGGAGCTAGAGAGAGAGATAGAGGTGGGGAGGCTACAATTATACTGAAGATAATGGGGAGTGGTTAGTAGTGGTGAGGTCACTATGTTAAAGGAGCATGCACTGATCTACATCCTTCCCCTTGGAAAACAAAGCATTACAATAGTGACAGCACGACCACGACTCATACGCTAGAAACAAACCCGCGCGTACACCGGCAGGAAACAGTTAAACATTCAAGCAAACTCCCCGTAACGTACAGGCGGCTTGACCAACCACCCGGAGCGGGTACGCAGCCCGCCCTCCCCCTCCTCCAAAGGAATGGCAGGGACAAGAGCAGGAGCGGTGACAGGGGAACGGGCAGGAGAACGCGCAGGAGAGGGAGGACAAGAATAGAATAGAATAGAATAGAATAGAATAGAATAGAATAGAATAGAATAGTTTCTTTATTGTCATTGTAACATGAACCATGTACAACGAAATTTAAAAGTGTCAGCTAGTCAGTGCACCATTCAAACATTTCTAAAAGCTAACGATACATACAAGATAAAATATTAAAAGATAAACAACTAAATAAATATCACGAAAATAGCACGCATAAACACCCAACCCTCCATCCTTCTGTCGATTTCACAGTGTACCACAGTCCCTTAGTATGTATCGCCCCTGCGTTCCATGGCAGCTACATTTAGTGCTTTTATAGCAGTGGGGTAAAAACTGTTTTTTAGTCTGTTCGTCCTTGTCTTTGTAGATCTGTACCGTCTGCCTGACGGCAACAGTTCAAACAGGGAGTGTCCGGGGTGGGAAATGTCCTTTATGATATTCTGGGATTTTTTGATGCAGCGGGAACTGTGTAAGTCCTCCAAGGTAAGGAGAGGGCAGCCGACAATCCTCTGGGCGTTGTCAATGGCCCTCTGGAGCGCTTTCCTCTGAGCCGCTGTGCAGCTGGTGTACCACACGCATACACAGTATGTTAGTATGCTCTCAATGGAGCACCGATAAAAGGACAGCAGCAGTCTCTGAGTGATGTTGTTCTTCCTGATCACCCTCAGGAAGTGCAGTCTCTGCTGGACCTTTTTCAGCAGCGCAGAGGTGTTCACGCTCCACGTCAGGTCCTCCTCAATATGGATTCCCAGGAAACGGAAATCCGCCACCCTCTCCACACAGTCCCCTCTGATAGTCAATGGTACCATGTCCGTTTTATTCTTCCTAAGGTCTAGGGGAGGAGAAACGGGCAGCGCCACGGGCACGCGAGCGGGCGAGGCAGGCGAGGGGGGACCAGGAGTGGCAGTGGGTGAACGGGGCACAAAGAGCTGAGAAGGCAGAGTCCTGGGCAGGGGAGGAGTGGCGGGCAGAGAGGAAGCAACCGGAGGGGCAAAAGGGGCTGCAGGAGGCGGAGCGGGCTCGTCGACCAGCAGCAAAATGCTGCCGGGATCGGCTGTATATGGTAACCTCGTAGTCAACTAGGTACGACCGTGGAGAGCCCGCAGAGCCGACGACAACAGCCAGCCTGTAGTGTCCGGAGGGGGACTGCAACCGGACCACCTGGTTCGGGAAAAGACGTGGAGCGCAGAAGGTTAAGGGGGGACCTGATAGAGGTCTTTAAAATGATGATAAAAAGGGATAGACAGAGTTGATGTGGACAAGCTTTTCCCTTTGAGAATAGGGAAGATTCAAACAAGAGGACATGACTTCAGAATTAAGGGACAGAAGTTTAGGGGTAATATGAGGGGGAACTTCTTTACTCAGAGAGTGGTAGCGGTGTGGAATGAGCTCCCAGTGGAAGTGGTGGAGGCAGGTTCATTGGTATCATTTAAAAATAAATTGGATAGGCATATGGATGAGAAGGGAATGGAGGGTTATGGTATGAGTGCAGGCAGGTGGGACTAAGGGAAAAAAGTTGTTTGGCACGGACTTGTAGGGCCGAGATGGCCTGTTTCCGTGCTGTAATTGTTATATGGTTATATGGTTATATGGAAGGGGACGGCAGGACCTGTCATGGGAGCGCTTCTGGATAGCCTGTTTCTGGGCAATGCGCTCTTGGACAGCAGCAGGGCTGAGGACCGCGGGCTTTAGGGTTCGCTGGGAGACAGGGATCGGAGGGCGTGTGGTGCGGGACATGAGCCGCTGTGCAGGCGAGCCCAGGGCAGGGTCACGGGAAATATTGCGGAGGTTGAGTAGGGCCAGGTAACAATCCGACCGCGAAAGTCTGCAATGGTCCAGCAGCTCCTTGGCACTGCGGACGGCGCGCTCAGCAAGGCCGTTGCTCTGCGGGTACTCGGGGCTGCTGGTGAGGTGGCGAATGTTCCAGGAGGCAGCGAAGGCGCGGAACTCCGCACTCGAGAGCTGGCCGCAGGTATATGGGACTAGGGGAGATTATGTGTTCGGCACAGACTAGAAGGGTCAAGATGGCCTGTTTCCGTGCTGTAATTGTTATATGGTTATATGGTTATATGGTTATGTATATATGCCATCAATAAAGCATTATTATCTGCAATGGTGGACTGGTCCAACTGCATGGAAAATGATAAGAGCAGGGAGGTTCTATTGCAATTGTATAGGGTCTTGGTGAGACCACACCTGGGGTATTGCGTACAGTTTTTGTCTCCTCATCTGAGGTAAGACATTCTTGCCATAGAGAGAGTACAGAGAAGGTTCACCAGACTGATTCCTGGGATGTCAGGACTTTCATATGAAGAAAGACTGGATAGACTCGGCTTGTACTCGCTAGAATTTAGAAGATTGAAGAGGGATCTTATAGAAACTTACAAAATTCTTAAGGGGTTGGACAGGCTGGATGAAGGAAGATTGTTCCCAATGTTGGGGAAGTCCAGAACAAGGGGTCACAGTTTAAGGATAAGGGGGAAATTTTTTAGGACTGAGATGAGAAAAATATTTTTCACACAGAGAGTGGTGAATGTCTGGAATTCTCAGCCACAGAAGGTAGTTGAGGCCAGTTCATTGGCTGTATTTAAGAGGGAGTTAGATGTGTAGCTTGTGGCAAAAGGGATCAGGGGGTATGGAGAGAAGGCAGGTACAGGATACTGATTTGGATGATCAGCCATGATCATATTGAATGGCGGTGCAGGCTCGAAGGGCCGAATGGCCTACTCCTGCACCTATCTATATTACTAAATCTCCCTTCTTGACCGCTTTTGGCCGACTGTGCTGCGATTTCCGAGAGAACGCCGCCACCTACGGCCATCATTTTGGCCCCCCTCCGCCGCATGTGTGCCGTGGATGTTTCCCGTCGATAAAAAATGACAGAGATATTAATGTTTTTACAAAATTCCCCATTCTCTCTGCTGCCCCCGCTGGCGGCAGGGGGGAGGGAGGGACTATAAAACCCGGAAGTGTCCTGCCTCAGTCACTCTCTGCCGGACCACGATGCGAAAGGGTCACAGCTCTCCGGTGAGTCCCCTCCATGTGCTTTTTCAGCCAATTGATATGTATGTTGTTCACCATGGTCTGAAGTTACTTGGCATTTTAGTATTTGTTGTAAAGAGTTTGTAAATTTGTCTATACTGTCTTTGAAATGAATGTTTATAGAAAATGAAATGCATTTGTTGTACAGAGTTTGTAAATTTGTCTATATTGTCTTTGAAATGAAAGTTTATAGAAATGAAATGCATTTGTTGTGAAGAGTTTGCAAATTTGTCTATATTGTCTTTGAAATGAAAGTTTATAGAAATGAAATGCATTTGTTGTGAAGAGTTTGTAAATTTGTCTATATTGTCTTTGAAATGAATGTTTATAGAAAATTAAATGCATTTGTTGTACAGAGTTTGTAAATTTGTCTATATTGTCTTTGAAATGAAAGTTTATAGAAATGAAATGCATTTGTTGTGAAGAGTTTGCAAATTTGTCTATATTGTCTTTGAAATGAAAGTTTATAGAAATGAAATGCATTTGTTGTGAAGAGTTTGTAAATTTGTCTATATTGTCTTTGAAATGAAAGTTTATAGAAATGAAATGCATTTGTTGTAAAGAGTTTGTAAATTTGTCTATATTGTCTTTGAAATGAATGTTTATAGAAAATTAAATGCATTTGTTGTACAGAGTTTGTAAATTTGTCTATATTGTCTTTGAAATGAAAGTTTATAGAAATGAAATGCATTTGTTGTGAAGAGTTTGCAAATTTGTCTATATTGTCTTTGAAATGAAAGTTTATAGAAATGAAATGCATTTGTTGTGAAGAGTTTGTAAATTTGTCTATATTGTCTTTAACATGAATGTTTATAGAAAATGAAATGCATTTGCTGTACAGAGTTTGTAAATTTGTCTATATTGTCTTTGAAATGAACGTTTCTAGAAAATGAAATGCATTTGTTGTAAAGCGTTTCCAAATTTGTTTCTCTTGGATTTTAAAATGATTGCAACCGTTTTCAGATGGATAAAGCATGAATAAACGTTTTTATTTGATCAAAACTGTTTAAGTTTAAAATTGGCGCTCATTTTGTGATTTTGGCTGGGTTGCAAGATGGCGTCGATGACGTCATCCCGGTTAGCGGTAAGATGGCGTCGGTGACGTAATTTCCGGTTATCGGGAAGATGGTGCCGATGGTGTCATTTCCGGTCGGAGGCATGATGATACACAGAGTTGCAGGCGCTGCTGAATAATTCCACAGAACTGGCTGCTTTCTCTATGGTAAGTGTGTGTATGTTAGACGTCATTTAAAAGCAGCATTTTGTTTCAGCAACAGCAGCATCTTCAGCAGGCTTTGAAGATTCGTTTTACACACTGTATTTTAGTTGTGTGTGTGTGTGAATATATGTTTGGGTGTGTGTGTGTGTGTGTTCATCAGACGTTATTTAAAAGCAGCATTGTGTTTCAGCAGCAGCAGCGTCAACAGCAGGATTTAAAGAGTCGTTTTGCACACTGTATATTCAACACGTTCTGAAGTTACTTGGCATTTTAGTTGTATGTGTGTGTGTGTTTATTAGATGTTATTTAAAAGCAGCATTTTGTTACAGCAGCAGCAGCGTCTACAGCAGGATTTAAAGATTTGTTTTACACACTGTATATTCAACACGTTCTGAAGTTACTTGGCATTTTAGCTGTGTGTGTGTGTGTGTGTTTATTAGATGTTATTTAAAAGCAGCATGTTGTTACAGCAGCAGCAGCAGTGTCTACAGCAGGATTTAAAGATTCGTTTTACACACTGAATATTCAACACGTTCTGAAGTTACATGGCATTTTAGATGTGTGTGTGTGTGTGTGTGTGTGTGTGTGTGTTTATTAAATGTTATTTAAAAGCAGCATTTTGTTACAGCAGCAGCAACAGCGTCTACAGCAGGATTTAAAGATTTGTTTTACACACTGTATATTCAACACGTTCTGAAGTTACTGGGCATTTTAGATGTATGTGTATGTGTGTGTGTGTGGGGGGGTTTATTAGATGTTATTTAAAAGCAGCATTTTGTTACAGCAGCAGCAGCGTCTACAGCAGGATTTAAAGATTTGTTTTACACACTGTATAATCAATACCTTCTTGCGACTCCTCCTAACAGACAAAGCAGACTAATTCTTAATTATTTAACTCCATTTATCGACTTACAAGCATATTGTGCAACATAACCGTAGAAATTAACTGTTTCAGGATCCGGTGAAGGGTGGTCAAGAATAATAAATAGCTATTTCTCCTTCAGTCCCCTGTTTCTATTGCCTTTTTTCTCTCTCTATTTTCTTTCTTTTCTTCTTTCCTTCACCTCACTGTTCGATATCACGCACCTCTATTTTTCTACTATTCTCTTTCTTTTCTTTCTACTGCTAACAAAAGAAGTTGTACATAAAATGTAACATGTCAATATATATTAGGTATCTACAAGGTACCACATTATTGTACTTTTAATAAAATAAAAAAATAAAAAAACACGTTCTGAAGTTACTTGGCATTTTAGGATTGTGTGTGAGTGTGTGAATATGTGTGTATGTGTGTGAATATATGTGTGTGTGTGCAAATATGTGTGCATATATGTATGTGTAAATATGTGTGTGAATATGTGTGTGTGTGTGTCTGTGTGAATATGTGTGTGTCAATATATATGTGTGAATGTGTGTGTTTGTGTGAATGTGTGTGTGTGACCCTGTGTATGTGTGTGAATGAGTATGTGTGTGTGTGTGTGTGTGCATGTGTGAGATGTTTGTGTGAATGAATGTGTGTGTGTGTGTGAGAATGTGTGTGTGAATGAGTCTGTGTCTGTGTGTAAATGAATGCATGTGTGAATGAGTCTCTGTGTGAATGTGTGTGAGTGTGAATGAGTCTGTGTCTGTTTGTGTATATGTGTGTGCGAATGAGTCTGTGTATGTGTGTGCGAATGAGTCTGTGTGTGAGTGTGAATGAGTCTGTGTGTGAGTGTGAATGAGTCTGTGTGTGTGTGTGTATGTGTGCAAATGAGTCTATGTGTGTGTGTGTGAATGAGTCTCTGTGTGAATGAGTGTGTATGAGTCTGTGAGTGTGTGTGTATATGTGTGTGTGTGTGAGAATGTGTGTGCGAATGAGTGTGTCTGTGTGTAAATGAATGTGTGTGTGAATGAGTCTCTGTGTGAATGTGTGTGAGTGTGAATGAGTCTGTCTGTTTGTGTATATGTGTGTGCGAATGAATCTGTGTGTGATCGTGAATGAGTCTGTGTGTGTGTGTGTGCGAATGAGTCTATGTGTGTGTGTGTGAATGAGTCTCTGTGTGAATGAGTGTGTGCATGTGAATGAGTCTGTGTGTGTGTGTGTGTGAATGAGTGTGAGTGCGTATGAGTCTGTGAGTGTGAATGAGTGTGTGCGTATATGTTTGTGTGAATGAGTGTGTGTGTATATGTGTGAGTGTGAATGAGTCTGTGTGTGTGTATAAATGAATGTGTGTGTGAATGAGTGTGCGAATGAGTCTGTGTATGTGTATAAATGAATGTGTGGGAATGAGTGTGTGTATATGTGTGTGTGAATGAGTCTGTGTGTATAAATGAATGCGTGTGAATGAGTCTGTGTGTGTGTATATGTGTGTGTGAATGAGTGTGTGTGAATGTGAATGAGTGAGGGTGAATGAGTCTGTGAGTGTGAATGTGTCTGTGTGTGAATGAGTGTGTGCGTATATGATTGTTTGAATGAGTCTGTGTGTGAATGAGTGTGTGTGTGAATGAATATGTGTGTGTGAGTATGTGTGTGTGAATGTGTCTGTGTGTGAATTAGTGTGTGTGTGAGTGTGAATGAGTCTGTGTGTGAGTGTGAATGAGTCTGTATGTGTACATGTGTGTGTGTGAATGAGTCTGTGTGTGTGTGTGCGAATGAGCCTGCATGTGTGTATAAATGAATGTGTGTGTGAATGAGTGTGTGTGTGTGCGAATGAGTCTATGTGTGTGTGTGTGTGCGAATGAGTGTGTATGTGTGTGTAAATGAATGTGTGTTTGAATGAGTCTCTGTGTGTGTGATTGTGAGTGTGAATGCGAATGAGTGCGTGAATGAATCTGTGTGTGCGACTGAGTCTGTTTATGTGTGTGTGTGTGTGTGAATGAGTCTGTATATGTGTGTCTAAATGAATGTGTGTGAATGAGTCTCTGTGTGTGTGAATGAGTCTGTGAGTGTGAATGAGTCTGTGTGTTTGTGTATATGTGTGTGAATGAGTCTGTGTGAGTGTGAATGAGTGTGCATTTCGTTGTCTCTGTACTGTACACTGACAATGACAATTAAAATTGAATCTGAATCTGAGGTTTGTGTATATGTGTGTGTGAATGAGTCTCTGTGTGTGTGAATGAGTCTGTGAGTGTGAATGAGTCTGTGTGAGTGTGAATGAGTCTGTGTGAGTGTGAATGAGTCTGTGTGTGTGTGAATGAGTGTGTGCGAGTGTGAGTGAGTCTGTGTGTGTGTGTGTGAATGTGTGTGTGTGTGAATGAGTCTGAATGAGTGTGTGAGTGTGAAACATAGAAACATAGAACTTAGGCGCAGGAGTAGGCCATTCGGCCCTTCGAGCCTGCACTGCCATTCAATATGATCATGGCTGATCATCCAACTCAGTATCCCGTACCTGCCTTCTCTCCATACCCCCTGATCCCCTTAGCCACAAGGGCCACATCTAACTCCCTCTTAAATATAGCCAATGAACTGGCCTCAACTACCCTCTGTGGCAGAGAGTTCCAGAGATTCACCACTCTCTGTGTGAAAAAAGTTCTTCTCATCTCGGTTTTAAAGGATTTCCCCCTTATCCTTAAGCTGTGACGCCTTGTCCTGGACTTCCCTAACATCGGGAACAATCTTCCTGCATCTAGCCTGTCCAACCCCTTAAGAATTTTGTAAGTTTCTATAAGATCCCCTCTCAATCTCCTAAATTCTAGAGAGTATAAACCAAGTCTATCCAGTCTTTCTTCATAAGACAGTCCTGACATCCCAGGAATCAGTCTGGTGAACCGTCTCTGCACTCCCTCTGTGGCAAGAATGTCCTTCCTCAGATTTGGAGACCAAAACTGTACGCAATACTCCAGGTGTGGTCTCACCAAGACCCTGTACAACTGCAGTAGAACCTCTCTGCTCCTATACTCAAATCCTTTTGCTATGAAAGCTAACATACCATTCGCTTTCTTCACTGCCTGCTGCACCTGCATGCCTAATTTCAATGACTGGTGTACCATGACAACCAGGTCTCGTTGCATCTCCCCTTTTCCTAATCGGCCACCATTTAGATAATAGTCTGCTTTCCTGTTTTTGCCACCAAAGTGGATAACCTCACATTTATCCACATTGCTGAGTTTCCTTTTTTCCCCGAATGACCTTTGACAAATCCCATGATTCCTTGCGTTTTTCGAATACCGAACTTGCTTATTAGGGATTATTGGTGCCCGCGGAGAGAAATGGCCGATTGTGACCATCTCACGGCTTCTCCCGATCCCTATAAACATCGGGCTGTGCTTTTTCTGGGGAATGCATCCTTACTGCTCAGAGATTTGCAGATCAGCGGGATTGATGAATTATCCATCGGCCACTCAACTGGAACGTATGAGGGCAGCTTCACATTGATCGTCCGAGCCCCACCACCGAGAGAACCGGCACCATAGTTAGAACCATCTCAGGGCATAATACAGGTTGATACGTTCTCAAGTGTTACAGTAAGTGTTGTTATTCAGTCCTTACAAACTTTCCACGTTAGAAATAGAAGCCTCTTGTGCCTGGTTCGCTTTTGAATAATAACGCCCGGGTTTTTTTTCTCAGCCTCACGTTCCCACGCAAACCTCACCCCCCCCCCCCCCCCCCCCCCCCCCATCCTCAATATCCCCAAATCTGTCCATCTCTCTCTTGAATATAGTACTGGGTGACTGAATGGCCATAGCCCACCGATTCACAGAGAATATTCATAGACCATCTAAATATATCACTTCTTTCTCGACTATTTTACAAATATTTCCGCATCGCACATTTGCTCAGTTTCATAATTACAACAAAAGCTTTTCACTGTACCTGGGTACATGTGACAATAAACTAAACTAAACCCCTTTTGGCCACTTTCACCCAATCTGCATTCATCAATGGTTCAGCGTGTTCTTTCCACATTTAGTTTTAGTTTAGAGATTCAGCATGGAAACAGGCCCTTTGGTCTACTGAGTCCACGCCAACCAGCGATCCCCGCTCATTAACCCTATCCTACCCACAAGGGACAATTTGCAATTTTACCTAAACCAATTAACCTGTAAACATGCACATAGTATAGGATAGTGTTAATGTACGGAGATCGCTGGTCGGCACGGACTCGCTGGGCCAGTTTCCACGCTGTATCTCTAAACTAAAACAAACTACTACATCAGGCAGCTGTTTCCTCTATGTACCCCGCCATCCCTTTAGCAAAGTTGCTGTTAAGTTTCCAGGATAGAGAAGGACATTATTGCTATAGAGGGAGTGCAGAGACGGTTCACCAGACTGATTCCTGGGATGTCAGTACTGTCTTATGAAGAAAGACTGGATAGACTTGGTTTATACTCTCTAGAATTTAGAAGATTGAGAGGGGATCTTATAGAAACTTACAAAATTCTTAAGGGGTTGGACAGGCTAGATGCAGGAAGATTGTTCCCGATGTTGGGGAAGTCCAGGACAAGGGGTCACAGCTTAAGGATAAGGGGGAAATCCTTTAAAACCGAGATGAGAAGAACTTTTTTCACACAGAGAGTGGTGAATCTCTGGAACTCTCTGCCACAGAGGGTAGTCGAGGCCACAGTTCATTGGCTATATTTAAGAGGGAGTTAGATGTGGCCCTTGTGGCTAAGGGGATCAGGGGGTATGGAGAGAAGGCAGTTACGGGATACTGAGTTGGATGATCAGCCATGATCATATTGAATGGCGGTGCAGGCTCGACGGGCCGAATGGCCTACTCCTGCACCTAATTTCTATGTTTCTATGTTTCTATGAGAGGTTCTACACTGCGGAGCCATAACCATGTCACACCCCAATCTTTATGTCCCATAACTGTTCTGGTCAACCTCCTTCGTACCTTCTCCCGACCCTGCCAACATCCGCTGGTTTGGGGCAGTTTCTTGCTCAGAGGCCTCCACCTACCTGCCCCAACATTTTCCCACTCAAACAGTCTTGGAGTCCTAGAGACACACAGCACGCAAACAGGCCCTTCGATCCAACTTAACCATGCCGACCAAGATACCCAATCTACACTAGTCCCATCTGGCCGTGTTTGACCCAGATCCCTCTAAACCTTTCCTAGCCACTCATCTGCACAATCGGGGGGGGGCATTTAGAGCAGGCATTTAACTCACCAACCCAGACCTCTTTGGGATATGGGAGGAGACTGGAGCTTCACGGCTGGGCTGCCAACATTGGGTGAGAGTTGAGAGTGAGAAATTGCGAGGGTGTGGGACGGGGGGTTCCCCCTCCCATAGTAGGCTCTGGAGGCGGCACTCATCCAGTCCGCTCCTGGCTCCGGGCCGGGGTTAAAACTCCATGGGGTGTGGACAGAGCGGTCGACAGACATAGAGCCGCCGGAGGTGAGGGTGGGAGGTGTGTGCCGTGCCTCAGGGAGGAAGGGGGAGGGAAGTTGGTGCTGGTAGTTTGATAGCCCTGCATTAAACCAATCCCCTCTAGTGCTTGAATCACAGATCCTAGGAAAAAGACTATGCATTCACCTGATATCCCCTCATGGTTTTTACTCACCTCTAAAACAATTTTTGCTTTATTTCGAACTTGCAGCACCCGCAGATATTTGAGCGTGAGAGGTTTTGTGACCAGCGTGAGAGCGTGAGAATTTTGTGAAATGCGTGAGTCTCACGCTCAATGCGTGAGAGTTGTCAGTCCTGCTAATAATGCAAACATTTTATACAAGTTCCAATTGTTTGGACAAAAATCACTTATTACTGCTTTATAACAGTTGTTACTTTAAGACCGTTTCAGAAATGATGGCACTCAACAAACAATCAACTAAAAACAGTTTTTACCCCACTGCTATAAAAGCACTAAATGTAGCCGCCAAGGAACGCAAGGGCGATACATACTGTGGTACACTGTGAAATCGACAGAGGGTTGGGTGTTTATGCGTGCTATTTTCATGATATTTATTTTAGTTGTTTATCTTTTAATACTTTATCTTGTATGTATCGTTAGCTTTTAGAAATGTTTGAATGATGCACTGACTGGCTGACATTTTTAAATTTCGTTGTACATGGTTCATGTTACAATGACAATAAAGAAACTATTCTATTCTAACTAACAAATTAAAGCAAACTAAAAATAAATAACATGTTCCCTTTCCTGACTCGACCTCATAACTACTTTAACACTGTCAACAGAGCAAAGGGATATTAATCTCAAGAATCAAAATGGGGAAAGTGGGGGCAATTTTGCTTAAATGGTCATTCTAAGCCCATTCAGATCTTCATAGTCAGAGGTATACAAGATGTACGTGACTGGCCCAATTTGTCCATAATGATCAAGTTAGCATTCTGCTTGCCCAGGGACTGGCTGCCGTTCCCAGATCAGCTTGCGTCCCAGGGACTGGATCGCCTGCCCCGACCCTGCAAAAACGAATTGAAAAAAAACGTGGTTTTTCGGATCACGGGCCGGATTTAGCCCGTGTGCCGTAGGTTGCCGAACCCTGTCCTAGATGTTTGGCCTCATTGTGGTCCTCCCCATGTTTTACAACCGATTCACCTGGTTAGTTTTATCTCCGGCTGCTTCATGTTGTCGGCGGCTGCACATCCAACCAAGAAAGAAGAGAAGAGAAGAGATGCGACGTCACTCACAGCCGCCAACTGACGCGCTTCCCCAGACCGCACAGATCATTGTGATATGGCGCAAAAAGACAAACTGTGCAGGGACTGAAGACAGCGTGAGAATTCTGTCATCAGCGTGAGAATTGGCTGAAATGCGTGACTCTCACGCTCAAAGCGTGAGAGTTGGCAGCCCTGTCTAAGGCCAGGATGTGACAACAGACGCACAGGGAGAAACATACACAAAGGAAGGCACACACACACACACACACAGGGAGACAGACACACACACACAGGGAGACAGACACACACACACACACACACACACACAGGGAGACAGACACACACACACACGCACACACACAGGGAGACAGACACACACACACACACAGGGAGACAGACACACACACACACACACACAGGGAGACAGACAGACACACACACACAGGGAGACAGACAGACACACACACAGGGAGACTCGCACACACAGGGATACACATACAGGGAGACACAGCCACACACACAAACACACACACACACACACACACACACACACAGGGATACACACACACACCCACAGGGAGACACAGACACACACACACACACAGCGATACACACACACACCCACAGGGAGACACACACAGCCACACACACACACACACACACACGTTTACACACACACATCCACAGGGAGACACAGCCACACACACACACACAGGGATACACACACAGGGAGACACAGACACACATACACAGGGAGATACACACAGGGAGGCACACACACACACACACAAGGAGACACACACACAGGAAAACAGACACACACACACACCTTTCCTTCCCCCCCATCCTCCCCCTGCCTCCCTCTTTCCTCCCCATCCTCCCTCCTCCCTCTTTCCTCCCCCCATCCCTCCGTCTTTCCTCCCCCTCTCTTTTTCCTCAAACCCCTCTCTTTCCTCACCCTCCCTCTTTTTCCTCACGCTTCCTCTTTCGCCCCTTTCCCCTTCCTTTCCTTCAATCCCTCACTACATTCCCTCCCCCTGTCTCTCTTTGTCTCCATCCCTCCCTTTTTTCCTTTCTCTCTCTCCCTCTCTTTCTCCCCGCCCTCTCTTTCCCCGGGCCGCCCAATGGGGAGTGTGGCGGGCACGGTGTAGCGTGGACTGGCGGCGCTGGCGCTGCCGTGTGAGTTGAAGGGCGGGAGGGAGGGAGGGAGGGAGGGAGCGAGGTTGCCGCGGCAGCCAGAAGCGCAGCGCTCACCGACGGCGCACAAAAGCGCTGACACCCGCTGCCCGGGACCGACGCGCTTCCCCAATCCGTGCAGATAGATCGCTAACATGTCAACAAAATAGAGAGAGTACAGAGGAGATTTACTAGAATGTTGCCTGGGTTTCAGCAACTAAGTTACAGAGATAGGTTGAACAAGTTAGGGCTTTATTCTTTGGAGCGCAGAAGGTTAAGGGGGGACTTGATAGAGGTTTTTAAAATGATGAGAGGGATAGACAGAGTTGACGTGGAAAAGCTTTTCCCACTGAGAGTAGGGAAGATTCAAACAAGGGGACGTGACATGAGAATTAAGGGACTGAAGTTTAGGGGTAACATGAGGGGGAACTTCTTTACTCAGAGAGTGGTAGCTGTGTGGAATGAGCTTCCAGTGAAGGTCGTGGAGGCAGGTTCGTTTTTATCATTTAAAAATAAATTGGATAGTTATATGGATGGGAAGGGAATTGAGGGTTATGGTCTGAGCGCAGGTATATGGGACTAGGGGAGATTATG
Organism: Leucoraja ocellata; assembly: GCA_036785375.1. Classification (NCBI taxonomy): domain Eukaryota; kingdom Metazoa; phylum Chordata; class Chondrichthyes; order Rajiformes; family Rajidae; genus Leucoraja; species Leucoraja ocellata. The sequence continues at coordinate 101,251 of JAWMAR010000392.1, read as the reverse complement.
TGTTCGGCACGGACTAGAAGGGTCGAGATGGCCTGTTTCCGTGCTGTAATTGTTATATGGTTATATGGTTATATGTGGCGCAAAGAGACAAACTGTGCAGCAAAGATCCTATAGCTCCACTATAGGATCTTTGCTGTGCAGGGACTGCAGCCTGTCAGCGTCAGAATTCTGTCTTCAGCGTGAGGGCGTGAGAATTGGCTGAAATGCGTGAGAATTGGCAGCCCTGTAGCGAGAGGATTTGAGTTTAGAGAACATTCCGGATCAGCAGACACAGAATAGTGTAAGGCCTGGATAGAATGGATGTGGAGAGGATGTTGAGATTGTAGGATTTGAGTGTAGGAGTAAGGAGGTCCTACTGCAGTTGCACAGAGCCCTGGTGAGACCACACCTGGAGTATTGTGTGTAGTCTTCGTCTCCTAATTTGATGAAGGACATTCTTGCTATTGAGGGAGTGCAGCGAAGGTTCACCAGGTTAATTCCGTGGATGGTGGGACTGTCATATGTTGATAGAATAGGTCGACTGGGCTTGTATTCACTGGAATTTAGGATGAGAGGGCATCTTATAGAAACATATAAAACTATTAAGGGATTTGACAGGCTAGAGGCTGGAAAAATGCTCCTGATGTTGGGGGAGTCCAGAACCAGGGGTCACACAGTTTAAGAATAAGGGTCGGCCATTTAGGTCTGAGATGAGGAAAAAATGTCTTCACCCAGAGAGTTGTGAATCTGTGGAATTCTCTGCCACAGAAGGCAGTGGAGGCCAATTCACTGGATGCTTTCAAGAGAGAGCTAGATTTAGCTCTTGGGCCTAACTGAATGGATATGGGGAACTGATTGTGGATCAGCCATCGACGTTTAATATGATATTTTTAAGAAGGAACTGCAGATGCTGGAAAATCGAAGGTACACAAAAATTCTGGAGAAACTCAGCGGGTGCAGCAGCATCTATGGAGCGAAGGAAATAAGCAACGTTTCGGGCCGAAACCGCCACCCCCCATCAGTCTGAAGAAGGGTTTCGGCCCGAAACGTTGCCTATTTCCTTCGCTCCATAAATGCTGCTGCACCCGCTGAGTTTCTCCAACTTTTAATATGATGTCGATGGTCCTCCCAGCTGGTCCTCTGGCCATGTGGAGGCGCTGTCCCCGGTCCTCCCAGCTGGTCCTCCAGGCATGTGGGGGCGCTGTCCCTGGTCCTCCCAGATGGTCCTCTCTAACTTGTCCTCCAGCCATGTGGGGGCGTTGTCCCTGGTCCTCCCAGCTGGTCCTCCAGGCATGTGGGGGCGCTGTCCGTGGTCCTCCCAGATGGTCCTTTCTAACTTGTCCTCCAGCCATGTGGGGGCGCTGTCCCTGGTCCTCCCAGCTGGTCCTCCAGCCATGTGGGGGCGCTGTCCCTGGTCCTCCCAGCTGGTCATCCAGCCGTGTGGGGGCGCTGTCCCTGGTCCTCCAGCCGTGTGGGGGCGCTGTCCCTGGGCCCCGAGCCATGTGAGGGCGCTGTCCCTGGTCCTCCCAGCTGGTCCTCCAGCCGTGTGGGGGCGCTGTCCCTGGTCCTCCAGCCGTGTGGGGGCGCTGACCCTGATCCTCATGCCGCGTGGGGGCGCTGTCCCTGGTCCTCCCAGCTGGTCCTCCAGCCATGTGGGGGCGCTGTCACTGGTCCTCCCAGCTGGTCCTCCAGCCGTGAGGGGGCGCGGTCCCTGGTCCTCCAGCCGGGTGGGGGCGCTGTCCCTGGTCCTCCCAGCTGGTCCTCCAGCCGTGTGGGGGCGCTGTCCCTGGTCATCCAGCCGTGTGGGGGCGCTGTCCCTGGTCCTCATGCCGTGTGGGGGCGCTGTCCCTGGTCCTCCAGCCATGTGGGGGCGCTGTCCCTGGTCCTCCCAGCTGCTCCTCCAGCCGTGAGGGGGCGCTGTCCCTGGTCCTCCCAGCTGGTCCTCCAGTCATGTGGGGGCGCTGTCCCTGGTCCTCATGCCGTGTGGGGGCGCTGTCCCTGGTCCTCCCAACTCAGATTCAGATTCAATTTTAATTGTCATTGTCAGTGTACAGTACAGAGACATGGTCCTCCCAGCTGGTCCTCCAGCCGTGTGGGGGCGCGGTCCCTGGTCCTCCAGCCATGTGGGGGCGCTGTCCCTGCTCCTCCCAGCTGGTCCTCCAGCCATGTGGGGGCGCTGTCTGTGGTCCTCCCAGCTGGTCCTCTAACTTGTCCTCCAGCCATGTGGGGGCGCTGTCCCTGGTCCTCCAGCCATGTGGGGGGTCACATTGTGAAAGAGAAGGAAGGTAGAGAGAAATCATTCAGTTTTGTTGGAGCCTGAGACAATGCCCATTGCAATTCAAATGATCTGCACCAGTCTATTTCTTCTTATCCAGCCCACACACAAGATTAGAAGTTGTTCAGCCAGAGCTGAACACACGTCTCAGCATCTGCACACAATGGTGTGTGTCTTGCGCTTCTTGTGCGTTTGGTCACGCTAGACGCATGCTATCGCAAGCTGGTGGGACAGGCCCTTAAGACAATTGGTTTGTAGCAACTATTGGAGGTATTATTGTCATTTTCTCTAATGTCTTGTTAAATGGTTCATTGTGTGAACATTTTATTACAGGTGTTTCCAGCAAAGGCTCTACAATTAATGTATTATTGGTGCTACTGATATTGCCGTTCACTGTCATTGTCATCATTCTCGTATGTTTGAGGTCGCAATTAAAAACAGGTATATGTCAAATATTCAACATAAGCATAATATGTATGTTCACATTTTTACTTCTTGATGAATGTTGAACTTTTTAAATCAAAATTTAGTCTAAATGTAGATAAATTGAGGTTGCTAAACTAAATTCATCTAGTTCATAAGTGATAGGAGCTTCTTTAGATATGTAAAAATGAAAAGATTAGTGAGGACAAATGCAGGCCGCTTACAATCTGAGACGGGTGAATTTAAAATGGGAAACTGGGAAATGGCAGAACAGTTAAATAAGTACTTTGGTTCTGTCTTCACTAAGGAAGACACAAACAATCTCCCAGAAATACTAGGGGACTGAGGATCTAGTGGGAGGGAGGAACTGAAGGTAATCCACATTAGTCAGGAAATTGTGTTAGGTAAACAGTTGGGACAGAAGGCAGATAGATCCCCACGGCCTGATGGTCTGCATCACAGAGTACACCAGGAGGTGGCCCTAGAGATCATGGATGCATTTGTGATAATATTCCACTCTAGACTCTGGATCAGTTCCTGTGGACTGGAGGGTAGCTAATGTTACCCCACTTTTTAAGAAAGGAGGGTGAGAGAAAACGGGGAAATATAGACCAGTTAGCCTTACATCGGTAGTGGGGAAGATGCCGGAGTTGATTATTAAAGATGTAATAGCAGCACATTTGGATAGCAGTGACAGGATCGGACAAAGTCTGCATGGATTTATTAAGGGGAAATCATGCTTGACTAATCTTCTGGAATTTTTGAGGATGTAACAAGTAGAATGAATAAGGGAGGGCCAGTGGATGCGGTGAATCTGGACTTTCAAAAAACCTTTGACAAGATTCCACTCGAGAGATTAGTGTGCAAAATCAGAGCACATCGTTATTGGGGGAATGGTATTGACATCGATAGAGAATTGGTTGGCAGACAGGAAGCAAAGAATAGGAATTAACAGATCCTCTTCAGAATGGCATGCAGTGACCAGTGGGGTACCGCAAGGCTCGGTGCTGGGACCCCAGCTATTTACAATATATATTAATTATTTAGACAAGGGAATTAAATGTAACATCTCCAAGTTAGCTGCAAGGAGAATGCGATGAGGCTGCAGGGTGACTTGGATAGGTTGGGTCAGTGGTCAGATGCATGGCAGATGCATTATAATGTGGATAAATGTGAGGTTATCCACTTTGGTGGCAAGAACAAGAAGGCAGCTGATTATCTGAATGGGGGTCAAATTAGAAAAAGAGGTGCAACAAGACCGTTGTGTGCTTGTACGTCAGTCCCTGAAAGAAAGCATGCACGTACAGCAGGCAGTGAAGAAAGCTAATGGCATATTGCAATTCTTGCGAGAGGATTTGAGTTTTGGAGCAAGGAGGTCCAACTGCAGTTGTACAGGGCCCTGGTGAGACTGCACCTGGAATATTATGTGCAGTTTTGGTCTCCGAATTTGAGAAACAACATTATTGCTGTTGAGGGAGTGCAGCGTAGGTTCACCAGGTTAATTCTTGGGATGGCGAGACTGACGTATGATGAAAGAATGGGTCGACTGGGCTTGTATCCACTGGAATTTAGAAGGATGAGAGGGGATCAAATAGAAACATATAAAATTCTTAAAGGATTGGACATGCTAGATGCAGGAAACATGTTCCCGATGTTGGCGGAGTCCAGAACAAGGGATCACAGTTTAAGAATAAGGGGTAAGCGATTTAGGACTGAGATGAGGAAAAACTTTTTCACCCAGAGAGTTGTGAATCTGTGGAATTCTCTGCAGTGGAGGCCAATTCACTGGATGTTGTCTTGTCTTGAGCTAAATATAAGCAAAACCAAGGACATGATTGTGACTTTTTCCCCCCAACAGAGACAGATGGCTGAGGCAGCCACCACTATCATCCAGCAGGAGCCAGTGGAGATAGCGGAGGTATACAAATACCTGGGAACAGCCTTCGACAACCTGCTAAGCTTTTCCTCTAACATAGAGGAAATCCTTAAAAAGTGCCATCAGAAACAGTACCTACTCTGAGGTATCCTACCTATCTGAGCTTCTTCACCCTTATTCGCCCTCCCGCTCTCTCAGGTCAGATGATCAGCTGCTCCTGATTGAGCCAAAGACTAAGCGGAAGCTCAGAGGGGACCGTGCCTTTGCTGTGTCGGCTCCGAGATTGTGGAATGAATTGCCTCTGCACGTTAAACAGGCCCCTTCTCTAGCTGTTTTTAAGTCACTCCTGAAGACATATCTATTCTCCGTGGCCTTTGTAGACCAATGAGGTGTTGAATTGTTTATTCACTTTATTTGCTTGGTTTTGCTGCGTTGTTCGTACTCGTGTTTTATGTTTTTTTTAATTTATTGTTTGGATTTTCGTATGTAATTTATGCGCATCGTGTTAGTTGTATGTTCTGTTGTTCTGCCTGTTTTATGATGTCTTGCTTGTTTTCTTTTTTCTGTACAGCACTTTGGTCAGCTTTGGTTGTTTTTAAGGTAATTAACAAATAAAGTTATTATTATTACTATTACTCAGGAAGCTGAAGTCATTTGGGATTACCATATAAACCATATAAACCATATAACAATTACAGCACGGAAACAGGCCATCTCGACCCTTCTAGTCCGTGCCGAACACATAATCTCCCCTAGTCCCATATACCTGCGCTCAGACCATAACCCTCCATTCCCTTCCCATCCATATAACTATCCAATTTATTTTTAAATGATAAAAACGAACCTGCCTCCATCACCTTCACTGGAAGCTCATTCCACACAGCTACCACTCTCTGAGTAAAGAAGTTCCCCCTCATGTTACCCCTAAACTTCAGTCCCTTAATTCTCATGTCATGTCCCCTTGTTTGAATCTTCCCTACTCTCAGTGGGAAAAGCTTTTCCACGTCAACTCTGTCTATCCCTCTCATCATTTTAAAAACCTCTATCAAGTCCCCCCTTAACCTTCTGCGCTCCAAAGAATAAAGCCCTAACTTGTTCAACCTTTCTCTGTAACTTAGTTGCTGAAACCCAGGCAACATTCTAATAAATTAACAAAGACATTCTCACCACATTCTACTACGCATTCATTGAAAATGTAATAACCTTCTCTTTCACTAGCTGGTTCCACTCCATCACCCTGCAAAACAGAAACCGCCTGTTGAATGTGGTCAAGGTCTGCTCATAAATCATTGAGCAGCCCGTCCGAACTCTCACTGCCCTATGCGACCAACAGTCTGTAAAGTTAACACGCAGGATTCTTCAGGACCCCTCTCACACCCTGTTTCCTGAGTTTGAGTGGCTCCCCTCAGGACACAGACTCCGCTGTCCGGGTTGCCGGACACAGAGGAGGAAGGCAACCTTCATCCCCAGGGCTGTCCAGCTTTTTAATGCTGATCACTGACTCATGAACATATGAAATGAAATAACCTGCTGCATGCACTTTTAATTGAAGCTCTTAGGAAGCACTTTAAAAACTATAACTGTGTGTTGAATGTTGATGTGCGGTGTGTGTTGTGTGATTGTGCAGTGTGTCTGTGAAATGCGTGTGCTGGTTGATTGTGCAGTATGCGTGCTGCTTATGTTTGTTGATTGTGTCCCTTTTTAAAAAGCTACTGTAATACGCCTTTTTAAATTGCCCCTCGGGGACCAATAAAGTGCATTGAATTGAATTGAATTGAATTGTTTTCAAGAGAGAGTTAGATTTAGCTCTTAGAGCTAAAGGAATCAAGGAATATGAGGAAAAGCAGGAACAGAATACTGATTTTATATGATCAGATATCATCATATTGAATGATGATGCAGGCTCGAAGGGCCGAAATGCCTACTCCTGCACCTATTTTTCTATGTTTTTAATCAGGCCATTTGGCCCATCAAGTCTTCTCTACCAGTCAATCAGAAGATTGAGGGTAGCTTTGGTGACCAGGACTGGGCTGGTCAAGATGAGGGGACGATGGCTGAAGATCTCGAAAGTATGCAAGGGGTGCAGGAACAGGAAGAGCTGCTAGGTGTGGTGGACCGCTACGTGGCAACCCCACGTGCAGGAGGCCGTTCAAGGCCCTACAGGAGAGGTGGTCAATGAGGTATACAGCTCCAGAGAACTGTGAGTCCCTTAAAGTGCCGGCTGTAAACAGCCAAAAGTGGGGGCACGTTGGGGCAAACATTCGGAACCAGGAGCTAAAACTGCAGCGGACCCTCAGGCTCCTGACGTCAGCCATCACATCGTCTGCTCGTTCCGTGGACCAATATGGAGAAGACCACAACCTTCGTAAACAAATCATAAGACATAGAAACATAGAAATTAGGTGCAGGAGTAGGCCATTCGGCCCTTCGAACCTGCACCGCCATTCAATATGATCATGGCTGATCATCCAACTCAGTATCCCGTACCTGCCTTCTCTCCATACCCCCTGATCCCCTTAGCCACAAGGGCCACTTCTAACTCCCTCTTAAATATAGCCAACGAACTGGCCTCAACTACCCTCTGTGGCAGAGAGTTCCAGAGATTCACCACTCTCTGTGTGAAAAAAGTTCTTCTCATCTCGGTTTTAAAGGATTTTCCCCTTATCCTTAAGCTGTGACCCCTTGTCCTGGACTTCCCTAACATCGGGAACAATCTTCCTGCATCTAGCCTGTCCAACCCCTTAAGAATTTTGTAAGTTTCTATAAGATCCCCTCTCAATCTCCTAAATTCTAGAGAGTATAAACCAAGTCTATCCAGTCTTTCTTCATAAGACAGTCCTGACATCCCAGGAATCAGTCTGGTGAACCGTCTCTGCACTCCCTCTATGGCAATAATGTCCTTCCTCAGATTTGGAGACCAAAACTGTACGCAATACTCCAGGTGTGGTCTCACCAAGACCCTGTACAACTGCAGTAGAACCTCCCTGCTCCTATACTCAAATCCTTTTGCAATGAAAGCTAACATACCATTCGCTTTCTTTACTGCCTGCTGCACCTGCATGCCTACCTTCAATGACTGGTGTACCATGACACCCAGGTCTCGCTGCATCTCCGCCTTTCCCCAATCGGCCACCATTTAAGACCTGCCATAAAATCCTAAATTTGCGGGGTTGTGCAAAACCCCAGCCACTGAGCCAGACCCACTGCTCTTTGGCAAAAACCTCGCAAAGCATATGAAGAATATGGAGAGGCCTTAGCAAGCTTTCGGTCTCATGAGGGCAGGCCCCGGGACGAGCAAAAACCGAAAACAATAAGCAGCAGCACCCCATCGCGTCCACCAGTTGACGTCTACATATGGGACTGGTGTAAAGCTCGGGGTCCGCATCTATCACCGAAAGTCTTCTTTAGACCAGGGCCCAGAGCGGACCCCATGGAAAATGTGCCACCCCCCAACATCACCGCCACGTCAGACGACGTGCAACAGCCGTTGGACCGGCAGGAAACAGAAGAATGCAAATCAAAATAGGACGTACATGGTAAATGGTAGGGAATTGAAGAATACAGTTGAACAGAGGGATCTGGGTATAACCGTGCATAGTTCCTTGAAGGTGGAATCTCATATAGATAGGGTGGTAAAGAAAGCTTTTGGTATGCTAGCCTTTATAAATCAGAGCATTGAGTATAGAAGCTGGGATGTAATGTTCAAATTGTACAAGGCATTGGTGAGGCCAATTCTGGAGTATGGTGTACAATTTTGGTCGCCCAATTATAGGAAGGATGTCAACAAAATAGAGAGAGTACAGAGGAGATTTACTAGAATGTTGCCTGGGTTTCAACAACTAAGTTACAGAGATAGGTTGAATAAGTTAGGTCTTTATTCCTTGGAGCGCAGAAGGTTAAGGGGGGACTGGATAGAGGTCTTTAAAATGATGAGAGGGATAGACAGAGTTGATGTGGACAAGCTTTTCCCTTTGAGAATAGGGAAGATTTAAACAAGAGGACATGACTTCGGAATTAAGGGACAGAAGTTTAGGGGTAATATGAGGGGGAACTTCTTTACTCAGAGAGTGGTAGCGGTGTGGAATGAGCTTCCAGTGGAAGTGGTGGAGGCAGGTTCATTGGTATCATTTAAAAATAAATTGGATAGGCATATGGATGAGAAGGGAATGGAGGGTTATGGTATGAGTGCAGGCAGGTGGGACTAAGGGGAAAAAAATTTGTTCGGCACGGACTTGTAGGGCCGAGATGGCCTGTTTCCGTGCTGTAATTGGTATATGGTTATATGGTTATATGGTTAATGCCCATAACCATGGAGGTAGGTGGGTCTGGTTCCTACCAGCATATGGAGTAATACTAACACACGGGAGTCTATCACGAGTGATCAGTATATACTCAATGGCATTAGTGGATACAAATACAATTCATACTAGAAAAATTGCCACCAGGTCAACATTCACCCCAGAGGGTGAATATTTTCTCCTCTCCGTTAAAGAAACGAGAGGGACAAGCTGAACTGGTGAGACTAATTACAAAGGGTATCATGGGAAAACCTGAACCCTTGCAATATATTCACTAAACCCAAGCAAGATGGTGGATGTCGCATCATTATTGACTTAACTTCACTAAATATGTTTGTTAAGTATATACATTTCAAAATGGAAACAGTTGTTACTGCCAAACATCTACATTCCAAAGGATACTTCATGGCAAGCATTGATCTTAAAGATGTTTACCATTTAGTACCATTCACAAGGATCATCGCAGATACCTGAAATTTACCTGGATGGGGCAGCTATAGCAGTTTAAAGCATTACCCAATGGGCTCACATCAGCCCAAGAGTGTCACCCAGACACTAAAACCAGCTCTGGCAATGTTCAGAAGACAAAAACATATTGTCATGGCATATCTTGATGATATCCTAAATAGAACCATAGAAACATAGAAATTAGGTGCAGGAGTAGGCCATTCGGCCCTTCGAGCCTGCACCGCCATTCAATATGATCATGGCTGATCATCCAACTCAGTATCCCGTACCTGCCTTCTCTCCATACCCTCTGATCCCCTTGGCCACAAGGGCCACATCTAACTCCCTCTTAAATATAGCCAATGAACTGGCCTCAACTACCCTCTGTGGCAGAGAGTTCCAGAGATTCACCACTCTCTGTGTGAAAAACGTTCCCCTCATCTCGGTTTTAAAGGATTTCCCCCTTATCCTTAAGCTGTGACCCCTTGTCCTGGACTTCCCCAACATCCGGAACAATCTTCCTGCATCTAGCCTGTCCAACCCCTTAAGAATTTTGTAAGTTTCTATAAGATCCCCTCTCAATCTCCTAAATTCTAGAGAGTATAAACCAAGTCAATCCAGTCTTTCTTCATAAGACAGTCCTGACATCCCAGGAATCAGTCTGGTGAACCTTCTCTGCACTCCCTCTATGGCAATAATGTCCTTCCTCAGTGGTAGGCAAGACCATGGAATTGACTATGTTAGCTGTATCAGCTACAAAACAGTTATTCGAAACCCTGGGGTTGTCTTACATCCAGATAAATCTAAGTTTAAGCATCCACAATCATGGACTACTTGGGCTTAACAATTAATTCAGCCTACGTGACTGTAACATTGCCAAGAGACAACATAGTTGAATTGGCACAATCATGCAACAATTTAATGGTCAACAAACTACCAACTACTCAACAAGTAACAGGTTAATTGAAAAAATGGTAGCAGCATTTTCCGGCTACATAATTCGGACCTTTGCACCAAAAACAACATACAGGTCATTATGATCGTGTCATGAAGTTACCCACTGAAGCAATATCAGAACTACAGTGGTGGGCAAAAAACGTTTGGCATAGTTTCAGCCTATTATCATCACTAACCCAATGTTAGTTATCCAAACAGATGCCAGTGCTCAAGGCTGGGGAGCAACTAACACCATATCCAGCACAGGTAATAGATGGACTAACCATGAGTCGTCATTACTACTTACACTGGGCATTAATTATCTAGAGATGTTTGGGTGACTTTTATGGTTTAAAGCATATGCACAAATATGCATCACTTGCATGTATGGTTACAAATAGATAAATACTACGGTGGTGGCCTACATTAACCATATGGACGGCATAAAATCGGTATCATGCGACAAGTTGGTCAATACAATTTGGCAATGGTGTGTCGAAAGACATATTTGGCCATCAGCAACTTACCTGCCAGGTAAGCTAAATACAGTGGCAGACACCAGGTCACGTAAATTTAATGACAACATCGAATGGATGTTAAAACCCCCAAAAAAGATTTCGCAAAAGTTATCAAGCAATATGGCACGCCAGATATTGATTTATTTGCATTGAGGCTAAATCACCAGGTACCTATGTATGTCGCTTGGGAACCAGACCCTGAGGCAGCAGCGGTAGATGCTTTCGCGCTGGATTGGGGAAATTCTTCTTCTATGCATTTCCTCCCTTCTGCCTCATCAGTCGGGGACTACGCACAATACAAATGGACTCTGCTTCAGGTATTTTGATAGCACCCGACTGGCCTACACAGCCATGGTTCCCAATACTCCATGACATGGTTGTTGAAACTCCGATGGTATTCCCCAGTAACCCAGAGTTATTAACATCCAGTGTCGGGCACAAGCCACCCGTGCCATGAGAAAATCCAACTCCTGGGTTGCAGATTCTGCACAAACCACTTCTGGGACTGGGAATGTCATAACAAACCGTCGACACCATGTCAGCATCCCTCTGAACATCCACTAAAAAACAGCACTTGTCCAGCATCAAAACATGGGAGAAGTACTGCTTGGATACAGGGACCACCTACTCAACCGCTACAGTTACCAACGTATTGGAATTCCTGGCGAACCTTCACCACGATGAAGGACTCAGCTACAGAGCCATCAACACAGCTAGAATTGCCCTGCCTGTCTATTTAACACCAGCTCCAGGACAACAGGCCATGGGGTCCCACTCGCTGGTGGTCAAACTAATCAAGGGTATTTACAACTCTAACCCCCTAGACCAAGGTACACCCATACACGGGATGTCCTGACATACCTCAGGGGATGGCCACCAGCCAGATCCCTCAACCTGGAACAATCTATGCTCAGAACACTCATGTTGATGGCACTTGTATCTGCACAGAGGGTCCAGTCACTACACCTATTGCGACTGGCCACCATGCTCACAGCTCCAGACCAGATCTCTGTCGTTATCCAGGGAATGATCAAACAGAGCAGACCAGGAACACCTAATGCAGTCGTGGAATTCCGGGCTTACCCGCCAGAAACACGTTTATGTGCCATGACCCTACTATCCTACATAGACACAACCAAAATATTCGAGGGAGATGGAAAGCCTTGTGGGTCAGTCATAAAAAAACCTTATGGTCGGGTGATGAGCCAAACCATTTCGAGATGGCTCAAGCAGGTGCTAAAAGCTGCTGGGATAAAAACTAACATGTACAAATTTCATTCCACCAGGGCAGCATCCACGTCAACGGCAAAAAGAATGGACGTGCCTATAGACCACATCCTGGCTACAGCAGGATGGTGGGGGGAAAGACCGTTCAGAAAATTTTATAATAAGCCGTTGGCAAAACCTGTTTTATTTGCAGGAAAGATTTTACAGACTGCCAATATTTAATTTAAGCCCAGGGGAGCAATTTAATTTCTTTGTTGTTATTGTTAAAAAATACCATTGTGTTTTGCTACAAACAGATTCATTGGTTGATTACGATAACACACTTCCTCCCTCAAAGACTTCGGCAGTGCGTGAAGTAGTAACTGTTACAAGGTTTGAAATCACAGAGCTTTGAAGTCTTCACGGAATCACTCACGTGACTCCGAAGTAAAATAGTAAGATTAAACGCAAACTTACCAGTTTGAAGTTTGATCTGTATTTTATGAGGAGTTACGATGAGGGGTTACGTGCCCTCCGCTCCCACCCTCAATAATATGGGTCAAATTCATAAACTGATGTCTCCTTATCTTTACTATGTTTACTTCAATAACTGTGTCTATCTGTGATTCCACACCGCTGCTTTGAAGTATGCCGCGCATGCGTGCTGAGCGGGCTCTTCACGTAATCCCTCATCGTAACTCCTCATAAAATACAGATCAAACTTCAAACTGGTAAGTTCTCGTTTAATCTTACTATTCTCTGCCACAGAAGGCAGTGGAGGCCAATTCACTGGATGTTTTCTGGAGAGAACTCTTCGGGCTAACGGAATCAAGGGATATAGGGAGAAAGCAGGAACGGGGTACTGATTTTAGATAATCAGCCATGATCATATCGAATGGCAGTTTTGGCTCGATGGGCCGAATGGCCTACTCCTGCACCTATTTTTCTATGTTTCTATGTTTCTGCTGACAGGTTAGTGCACTACAAAAACCTTTCACTGTGGTAACTTGGCACACATGGTATTAGTCTCAGTTTAGTTTATTGTCTCGTGTACCGAGGTACAGTGAAAAGCTTTTTGTTGCCTGCTAACCAGTCAGCGAAAAGACAATACATGATTACAATCAATTCTTTTGCAGTGCAGCGAGACTTCTGACGGGTGCCCGTAAAAGGGACCACATCACCCCAATTCTGGCCTCTCTCCACTGGCTCCCAGTATGGTACAGGTAGTCAACAGTTAGGCATGCAGGTGCAGCAGGCAGTAAAGAAAGCGAATGGTATGTTAGCTTTCATTGCAAAAGGATTTGAGTATAGGAGCAGGGAGGTACTACTGCAGTTGTACAGGGTCTTGGTGAGACCACACCTGGAGTATTGCGTACAGTTTTGGTCTCCAAATCTGAGGAAGGACATTATTGCCATAGAGGGAGTGCAGAGACGGTTCACCAGACTGATTCCTGGGATGGCAGGACTGTCTTATGAAGAAAGACTGGATAGACTTGGTTTATACTCTCTAGAATTTAGAAGATTGAGAGGGGATCTTATAGAAACTTACAAAATTCTTAAGGGGTTGGACAGGCTAGATGCAGGAAGATTGTTCCCGATGTTAGGGAAGTCCAGGACAAGGGGTCACAGCTTAAGGATAAGGGGGAAATCCTTTAAAACCGAGATGAGAAGAACTTTTTTCACACAGAGAGTGGTGAATCTCTGGAACTCTCTGCCACAGAGGGTAGTTGAGGCCAGTTCATTGGCTATATTTAAGAGGGAGTTCGATGTGGCCCTTGTGGCTAAGGGGATCAGAGGGTATGGAGAGAAGGCAGGTACGGGATACTGAGTTGGATGATCAGCCATGATCATATTGAATGGCGGTGCAGGCTCGAAGGGCCGAATGGCCTATTCCTCCACCTAATTTCTATGTTTCTATGTTTCTATGTCAACATGGGAGGGAATACATCGGAGTCCCTCACCCTGAGCACAGGATCGCCCCAGGGTTGCGTCCTCAGCCCCCTATTGTACACCCTGTACACACATGACTGTGTGGCTAGTTTCAGTTCCAATTCAATAATTAAGTTTCCTGGTGACACTGTGGTGGTGGGCCTGATCTCAGACAACGACGAGAAGGCCTACCGGGAGGAGGTGGCTGATCTAGCACTCTGGTGCCAGGATAACAGCCTCCTCTTGAACATCAAAAAAACGAAGGAGCTGATCATGGACTTTAGGAGGGCACATCATCCGAGGACGTACACTCCATTGAGGATAAATGGGGATCCTGTGGATAGGGTGAACTGTTTTAAATATCTGGGAGTCCACATCTCCGAGGATATGACATGGGCATCACACGCCTCAGCACTTGTGAGTAAGGCAAGGCAGCGCCTTTACCACCTCAGGCAATTGAGGAAATTCAGAGTGTCCCCGAGGATCCTCCAGTGCTTCTACGCAGCGGCGGTGGAAAGCATCTTGTCCGGGAACATTACCATCTGGTTTGGGAATTGCTCTGCCCAGGACAAGAAGGCTCTGCAGAGAGTAGTGCGTTTGGCCGAACGCACTATGGGAACTTCACTCACCCCCCTGCAGGAACTATACAACAGGAGGTGCAACTCCAGAGCAAATAAAATCATGGGAGACCCCTTCCACCCCTGCAACGGACTGTTCCAGCTGCTACGGTCAGGCAAACGCCTCCGTTGCCATGCGGTGAGAACGGAGAGGTTGAGAAGGAGTTTCTTCCCAGAGGCAATTCGGACTGTAAACGCCTATCTCACCAGGGACTAACTCTACTGAACGTTTTTCCTTCCATTATTTATTATGTAAAAGAATATGTGTGTTATGATTGTGCTTATAATTTGTTTGGTTGTTTTGTTGTTTGGCTTTTGCACAAAAGTCCGCGAGCATTGCCACTTTCATTTTACTGCACATCTCGTATGTTAATGTGACAAATAAACTTGACTGACTGACTGACTGACTGACTTTATGTACGTATTGTTAGATCTATGTACCATTGTATGTAGCATGTTAGTGCCTGCACTGATGTAAAGCACTTTGATCAACGAGAGTTGATTTTAAATGTGCTATAGAAATTAAATTGACTTGTCTTGACTTGACTACAGATACATGATAAGGGAATAATGTTTAGTGCAAGGTAAAGCCAATGAAGTCTTATCAAGGATAGTCCGAGGGTCACCAATGAGGTAGATAGTAGTTTTAAACCTGGGTTTTATGATGGACGGTGATTTTAAATTAGATAAACAAATAGGCGCAGTGGTTAAGTCCAGCTTCTTTCACCTAAGGAAGCTGGCAAAGGTGAAGCCCATTCTCGAGCGGCAGCATTTTGAAACAGTAATCCATGCCTTTATTTCATCTCGGCTGGATTACTGTAACGCACTCTATTCTGGAGTCTCACGAGCTTCCCTGGCTCGTCTCCAGTTGGTCCAAAATGCTGCCGCTCGCCTTTTAACTGGAACTCGAAAGAGGGAGCACATTACGCCAATTTTGGCCTCCCTTCACTGGCTCCCAGTGCACTTTCGAGTTCATTTTAAAATTATTTTATTTGTTTTTAATCATTGAATGGCCTCGCCCCGCCTTACCTCTCTGAGCTGCTCCACCTATATGCTCCTACCCGGTGCCTCAGGTCAGCGGATCAGCTGCTGCTTGAGGTACCAAGGTCTAAGCGGAAGCTCAGAGGGGATAGAGCCTTTTCTGTTGCTGCCCCGGCACTCTGGAACACCTTGCCGCTGCAGATCAGACAGGCCCCTTCACTGTCCATCTTTAAATCCTCCCTAAAAACTCACTTTTATTCACTGGCTTTTGACACTGGCTGAGACTTTGTTCCTGTTTTAGTGCTTTTAATGTCTTTTAATTTTTACTGTTTTTATAGTCCTGTCGTCTTAATGGTTTTAGTAGTTTGTAATAACTTTTTGTTGACTTCCCATGTACAGCACTTTGTGGTAACTGATGTTGTCTAAAAGCGCTTTATAAATAAAGTTATTATTATTATTATTATTATTCAGGACCGCTCTCTAATTGGTGGTAGGATGGTTCAGTTCCCTGATAACAGCTGGGAAGAAACTGTCCCCGAATCTGGAGGTGTGTGTTTGTTTTCACACCAAACTAAACTGTGAATGGCCTAATTCTGCTCCTATCACTTACGAACTAATACACCTCCAATCCCAAAGCTGAGTAAATCGGTATTGATCAACTTTTAGTGACTGGAGTTTCAGTCAAAATTGAGATAATCTTCCCAAAACATTCACCACATTCATTCACTGTAAACTTATCTCTTTGATTAATCTTTGGCCTTTCATCTTTTATGACTCCATCATATTTGCTCAGTTACCTTACATCAAATGTCCTTTGATCATTTTATGATGTGGAGGGTGATTCAGAAATTCACAGTAATTTTACTTATCAGTTCCGTTTGTGCCCGGCTTTGTCGAAGATCTTTGCAAACTTCATCAACGTCACTCCAACTTTGATATTTGCAGAGATAACATAATCTTCTTCATCTGCAACAACTAACATAGAGTGATACAGTGTGGAAACAGGCCCTTCGGCCCAACTTGCCTACACCGTCCCAACATGTCCCAGCTACACTAGTCCCACCTGCCTGTGTTTGGTTCACATCCCTTCAAACCTGTCCTATCCATGTACCTGTCCAACTGTTTCTTAAACGTTGGGATAGTCCCAGCCTCAACTACCACCTCTGGCAGCTTGTTCCACACACCCACCACCGTCTGTGTGAAAAGTTACCCCTCAGATTCCTATTAAATCTTTTCCTCTTCACCTTAAACCTATGTCCTCTGGTCCTCGATTCCCCTACTCTGGGCAAGAGACTCTACCCTATCTATTCCTCTTGTGATTTTTCACCTTTATAAGATCACCCCTCATCCTCCTGCGCTCCATGGAATAGAGTCCCAGCCTACTAAACATCCCCCTATAGCTCACACCTTATAGTCCTGGCAACATCCTCGGAAATCTTCTCTATCTTTCCAACTAATGAAAGGATGACACACATGAGTGCTGCAAAGATGGAAAATTCTCAAAATCAGAAATTGAGAGAATGACGAAGGGCATGGTGGCGTAGTGGTAGAGTTACTGCCTCAAACACCAGAGACCTGGGTTCGATCCTGACTACGGGTGCTTGTCTATAAGGTGTTTGTAGATTCTTCCCTTGACCAGCGTGGATTTTATCCGAGATCTTCGGTTTCCTCCCACACTCCAAAGACGTGCACTCCATTGAGGATAAATGGGGATCCTGTGGATAGGGTGAACTGTTTTAAATATCTGGGAGTCCACATCTCTGAGGATATGACATGGGCATCACACGCCTCAGCACTCGTGAGTAAGGCAAGGCAGCGCCTTTACCACCTCAGGCAATTGAGGAAATTCAGAATGTCTCCGAGGATCCTCCAGTGCTTCTACGCAGCGGCGGTGGAAAGCATCTTGTCCGGGAACATTACCATCTGGTTTGGGAATTGCTCTGCCAAGGACAAGGAGGCTCTGCAGAGAGTAGTGCGTTCGGCCGAACGCACTATGGGAACTTCACTCACCCCCCTGCAGGAACTATACAACAGGAGGTGCAACTCCAGAGCAAACAAAATCATGGGAGACCCCTTCCACCCCTGCAACGGACTGTTCCAGCTGCTACGGTCAGGCAAACGCCTCCGTTGCCATGCGGTGAGAACGGAGAGGTTGAGAAGGAGTTTCTTCCCAGAGGCAATTCGGACTGTAAACGCCTATCTCACCAGGGACTAACTCTACAGAACGTTTTTTCCTTCCATTATTTATTGTGTAAAAGAATATGTGTGTTATGATTGTGTTTATAAATTGTTTGGTTGTTTTGTTGTTTGTCTTTTGCACAAAAGTCCGCGAGCATTGCCACTTTCATTTCACTGCACATCTCGTATGTGTATGTGACAAATAAACTTGACTTGACTTGACTTGCAGGTTTGTAGGTGAATTGGCTTGGTAGAAATGGAAGATTTTCCCTCGTGTGTGTGTGTGTGTGTGTGTGTGTGTGTAGGATAGTGTTAGTGTGCGGGGATCGCTGGTCGGCACGGGCTCGGTGGGCCGAAGGGCCTGTTTTCACGCTGTATCTCAAAACTAAACTAAACTAATAATGATTAACATTTCATTGGCCTCGGCTGGGATAAGGAAGCCACGTAATTGTAATTGTACAGGTGTTGGTATGAACTTTGGATCAAAGAGTGAATATACTAGTGATTTTAATGATTAATCCTGGAGGTAAATTTTCTTTTCATCCAGTTCTTTTATGTTGTTCTAATATTATTGTCACACCATTTATGGAGCTGATACTGAGTGAAGTCACTTAACCCGACCAAATATATCATTCAAGCTTTAGCCTCCATAGTTACTTAGCGTTACAGCAATCCTGAATTACTATCCACCTCATTTGGAGATCCTCGGGCTATCTTTGATCAGACTTCACTGACTTCATCTTGCACTGGGGGTCAGGTGTCAGGGGTTACAGGGCGAAGGCAGGAGAATGGGGTCAGGAGAGATCGATCAGCTATGATTGAATGGCGGGATAGACTTGATGGGCCGAATGGCCTAATTCTGCTCCTATCACTTATGAACTGAAAGTCATTCCTTTATCATGTATCTGTACACTGTGAATGACTCGATTGTAATCATGTATTGTCTTTCCGCTGACTGGTTAGCACGCAACAAAAGCTTTTCACTGTACCTCGGTACACGTGACAATAAACTAAACTAAACTAAACCAAAATAAGTCAGGCAACCGGGTTAATATAGACTATAGGTGCAGGAGTAGGCCATTCGGCCCTTTTCGAGCCAGCACCGCCATTCAAAGTGATCATGGCTGATCATCCCCAATCAGTACCCCGTCCCTGCCTTCTCCCCATATCGCCTGACTCCGCTATTTTTAAGAGCCCTATCTAGCTCTTTCTTGAAAGCATCCAGAGAACCGGCCTCCACCCCCCTCTGAGGCAGAGAATTCCACACTCACCACTCACTGTGTGAAAAAGTGTTTCCTCGTCTCCGTTCTAAATGACTTACCTCTTATCCTTAAACTGTGGCCCCTGGTTCTGGACTCCCCCAACATCGGGAACATGTTTCCTGCCACTAGCGTGTCCAAACCCTTAAAAATCTTATATGTTTCAATAAGTTCCCCTCTCATCCTTCTAAACTTCAGAGTGTACAAGCCCAGCCGCTCCATTCCCTCATCATATGACAGTCTCGCCATCCCGGGAATTAACCTTGTAAACCTACGCTGCACTCCCTCAATAGCAAGAATGTCCTTCCTCAAATTAGGGGACCAAAACCGCACACAATACTCCAGGTGTGATCTCACTAGGGCCCTGTACAACTGCAGAAGTACCTCTTTGCTCCTGTACTCAACTCCTCTTGTTATAAAGGCCAACATGCCATTCGCTTTCTTCACTACCTGCTGTACCTGCATGCTTACTTTCATTGACTGATGAACAATGACCCCCGGATCCCATTGTACTTCCCCTTTTCCCAACTTGACACCATTTAGATAATAATTTGCCTTCCTGTTTTTGCTACCAAAGTGGATAACCTCACATTAATGTTGTCCAGATAAATGAATATAAAAGGCAGACCAGGTCCATCAGCCGCTGGAATGCCTGTGCACCGTTCTTTAACCGAACGGCATTCAAAGCGAAGCGAACAGGCCGAACGGGGTGATCTTGGCGGTTTTCGCGACGTCATCGGGGTGCAGGGCAGCGTAAGGGCCATCGATATCGGCGACGGCGTTGAGCTGCTTGTCGGGCGGGAGCGGGGGCGGGGCCCGCGGCACGGATGAACTGATAGCCGATCACGGAGTCACGCAACCGCCCCGTAAATCCACAAGTAGGGAGAAAGTGCGGAGGAAGTCGGCTCCCAAGAGCGGCTGAGTGACGTCGGCCACAATAAGTCAAGTCAAGTCAAGTCAAGTCAAGTTTATTTGTCACATACACATACGAGATGTGCAGTGAAATGAAAGTGGCAATGCTCGCGGACTTTTGTGCAAAAGACAAACAACAAAACAACCAAACAAATTATAAACACAATCATAACACACATATTCTTTTACATAATAAATAATGGAAGGAAAAACGTTCTGTAGAGTTAGTCCCTGGTGAGATAGGCGTTTACAGTCCGAATTGCCTCTGGGAAGAAACTCCTTCTCAACCTCTCCGTTCTCACCGCATGGCAACGGAGGCGTTTGCCTGACCGTAGCAGCTGGAACAGTCCGTTGCAGGGGTGGAAGGGGTCTCCCATGATTTTGTTTGCTCTGGAGTTGCACCTCCTGTTGTATAGTTCCTGCAGGGGGGTGAGTGAAGTTCCCATAGTGCGTTCGGCCGAACGCACTACTCTCTGCAGAGCCTTCTTGTCCTTGGCAGAGCAATTACCAAACCAGATGGTAATGTTCCCGGACAAGATGCTTTCCACCGCCGCTGCGTAGAAGCACTGGAGGATCCTCGGAGACACTCTGAATTTCCTCAATTGCCTGAGGTGGTAAAGGCGCTGCCTTGCCTTACTCACGAGTGCTGAGGCGTGTGATGCCCATGTCATATCCTCAGAGATGTGGACTCCCAGATATTTAAAACAGTTCACCCTATCCACAGGATCCCCATTTATCCTCAATGGAGTGTACGTCCTCGGATGATGTGCCCTCCTAAAGTCCACGACCAGCTCCTTCGTTTTTTTGATGTTCAAGAGGAGGCTGTTATCCTGGCACCAGAGTGCTAGACCAGCCACCTCCTCCCGGTAGGCCTTCTCGTCGTTGTCAATAAATGTCCACTCGTACGGGCGGGAGTCGAAGATGAGTGCAAGGGTCCGCGTACCGTACGTTCGGATGTCGCTACCATTAACGGCAGTGAGCACGAGGCCCAGCTTACCAGCACGAGTGTCACGCCCGTCATAGAGAGGACGCTGACGATTGCACCGGGGTCCACGAGGAAGCGGCGGCCGGATTGACGGTCGCGTACGTAGCGGCGGTTGTTTGGGCCGATCATGATCGCCTCTACAGACGATCGGCCGAGGCATTTCCCTGAAACGTACAGGGTTGGCAGCAGCGCCGGGCCTCCGCGCCATAGCGGAGGTGATAGTAACACCAACGGTTCCTACCACGAGCCCCGGATCACTGCGGTGGCTCCGCACTGCCGTTCATGGGCGAGGTCTATTTGTGGTCCAGCTGAAGAGAAAAGCACGCTGGTGCGGACACGCGGTTAATGGCACCACCATCTTGATACTTTTGTCAGCCAGATTACGTCGGCCCGTTCGGCGAGCTGCAGCGGATTGGTGATATCCGCAACCACGAGCATGAGGTGGACATCGTCCAGCATTTGTTCGAGGGACACCTGCTCGAAAAGCAGGCACTGGCGGTGGCCGTCCATTAACGCGAGCATCTGGGTCATAACCATATAACCATATAACAATTACAGCACGGAAACAGGCCATCTCAGCCCTACAAGTCCGTGCCGAACAACTTTTTTTCCCCTTAGTCCCACCTGCCTGCACTCATACCATAACCCTCCATTCCCTTCTCATCCATATGCCTATCCAATTTATTTTTAAATGATACCAATGAACCTGACTCCACCACTTCCACTGGAAGCTCATTCCACACCGCTACCACTC
Source organism: Leucoraja ocellata (assembly GCA_036785375.1). Classification (NCBI taxonomy): domain Eukaryota; kingdom Metazoa; phylum Chordata; class Chondrichthyes; order Rajiformes; family Rajidae; genus Leucoraja; species Leucoraja ocellata. The sequence goes on along the minus strand of JAWMAR010000392.1, from coordinate 79,678 downwards.
TCTGAGTAAAGAAGTTCCCCCTCATATTACCCCTAAACTTCTGTCCCTTAATTCTGAAGTCATGTCCTCTTGTTTGAATCTTCCCTATTCTCAAAGGGAAAAGCTTGTCCACATCAACTCTGTCTATCCCTCTCATCATTTTAAAGACCTCTATCAAGTCCCCCTTAACCTTCTGCGCTCCAGAGAATAAAGACCTAACTTATTCAACCTATCTCTGTAACTTAGTTGTTGAAACCCAGGCAACATTCTAGTAAATCTCCTCTGTACTCTCTCTATTTTGTTGACATCCTTGCTATAATTGGGCGACCAAAATTGTACACCATACTCCAGATTTGGTCTCACCAATGCCTTGTACAATTTTAACATTACATCCCAGCTTCTATACTCAATGCTCTGATTTAGAAAGGCTAGCATACCAAAAGCTTTCTTTACCACCGTATCTATATGAGATTCCACCTTCAAGGAACTATGCACGATTATACCCAGATCCCTCTGTTCAACTGTATTCTTCAATTCCCTACCATTTACCATGTACGTCCTATTTTGATTTGTCCTGCCAAGGTGTAGCACCTCACATTTATCAGCATTAAACTCCATCTGCCATCTTTCAGCCCATTTTTCCAAATGGCCTAAATCACTCTGTAGACTTTAGAAATCCTCTTCATTATCCACAACACCCCCTATCTTGGTATCATCTGCATACTTACTAATCCAATTTACCACACCTTCATCCAGATCATTGATGTACATGACAAACAACAAAGGACCCAACACAGATCCCTGAGGCACCCCATTAGTCACCTGCCTCCAATGAGGTCATGAGGACTCATGAGGACCAACGGCTTGCGGTCTCCCAAACCGTCCATGTGTAGAATGCGTGAGGCGCAGTCCCGGCAGATGAGTCCGAAGTTGTGCAGTCGGAAGGTTTTGAGGCCGTCGTACTTGGCCGTCGCGGTTGGGTTCTGCAGAAACGGCAGCAGACGGGAGGCCGACTCCTATGTCAGTGCTCCCACCACGTGAAAATATTCCGTCTCGTCCGCGCCAATGCGGCACGGGTGGAACTGCGCTTCCACGTGTGCAAACCACACTTGTGGCTGCTCGGGCCAAAACACCGGCAGCTTGAGGCTGAAGGCGCTGATGGGCATCGGGAACGGGAGAAAATCGTCCTGCATCTCCACGTCCAATTTCCAATTGGGCGCGTCGGGGTCACCAATTTAGCGAGTCGAGACGGCAGTCGTTTTCCCAAACAAGCTTTATTGTCAAAGCCCAGAAAACGCGCAAACACAAAACCCCTCCCCACAGTCACCTGACCGGGGTAGCCGATGCAGGGTTCGACTACCCACAGACCCGCTTCAACCTCCATATATCTACATTTTACTGCATCTGCCGCGCATCTGCCCACTCACTCAACCTCCTAAGTCTCCCTGCAACCTCCTAGCATCCTCTTCACAGTTCGCACAGCCACCAAACTTTGTATCATCCTTAAACGTTACTTTGTTAAGTGTTACTTTCAATTCCATCATCTAAATCATTAATATATAGTGTAAATAGTTGCGGCCCCAGCACCGAACCTTGCGGCGCTCCACTCGCCACTGCCTACCATTCTGACGGGCCCGTTTATTCCTACTCTTTGTTTCCTGTCTGCCAACCAATTCTCTAATCATGGCAATACCTTACCCCCAATGCCATGTGCTCTAATTTTGCCCACTAATCTCCTGTGTGGGACCTTTCTGAAAGCCCAGATACACTACTTGAGGTTACTGAAGATCCCGCGGTCTAGGTATAAGCTCAGGGGCGACCGCACCTTTGCGGTTGCAGATCCTAGACTGTAGAACAGCATCCCCCTTCCCATCAGAACTGCCCCCTCCATCGACTCCTTTAAGCCGAGACTTAAAACTCATATCTATTCTCAAGCCTTTCTTGACGTCCTCTGAGGGAGGGCTATATGTATGTATTTATGTATGTACTTAATCTATGAACCAATGTTGTATAACGTTAGTACATTGGTCAACGAGAGTTGTTTTTTAAATGAGCTATAGAAATAAAGGAGGTGGAACGTGTTTCTAGCTTCAGGTTCCTGGGAGTCAACATCTCCGATGACCTCTCTTGGACCCACAATACCTCTACTCTGATCAAGAAGGCTCATCAGCGTCTCTTCTTCCTGAGGAGACTGAAGAAGGTCCATCTGTCTCCTCAGATCCTGGTGAACTTCTACCGCTGCACCATCGAGAGCATCCTTACCAACTGCATCACAGTATGGTATGGCAACTGCTCTGTCTCCGACCGGAAGGCATTGCAGAGGGTGGTGAAAATTGCCCAACGCATCACCGGTTCCACGCTCCCCTCCATTGAGTCTGTCCAAAGCAAGCGCTGTCTGCGGAGGGCGCTCAGCATCGCCAAGGACTGCTCTCACCCCAACCATGGACTGTTTACCCTCCTACCATCCGGGAGGCGCTACAGGTCTCTCCGTTGCCGAACCAGCAGGTCGAGGAACAGCTTCTTCCCGGCGGCTGTCACTCTACTCAACAACGTACCTCGGTGACTGCCAATCACCACCCCCCCCCCCCGGACACTTATTATTATTTATTCAAATCGTTTGCTATGTCGCTCTTCCAGGGAGATGCTAAATGCATTTCGTTGTCTCTGTACTGTACACTGACAATGACAATTAAAATTGAATCTGAATCTGAATCTGAATCTGAATCTGAATCTAAAGGTGACTTGACTTGACTTGACTACATCCACTGGCTATACTACAACCATTTTACTTGTTGCAGTGTTGGCGACTATCAGGCACTAATCGTTCAATGGTTTAATTTAGTTTATTGTCACGTGTACCGAGGTACAATGAAGTGTTTTTGTTGCGTGCTAACCAGTCAGCGGGAAGACAATACATGATTACAATCGAGCCATTTACAGTGTAGAAATACATGATAAAGGGAATCTCATTTAGTGTGAGGTCAATGCAAAGGGCCTGCCCGCTTACGTGTCCTTGGCACGCAAATTACCCGACCCCGTGGTCGCGTTCAGCCGAGACGGTCAAGCGAAGATCGGGCGCGATTCCATGCGTACGCACAGCCGGCTGGAGTGCGTGACGTCATTTGAAGATGGACACAAAGCTGGAGTAACTCAGCGGGACCGGCAGCATCTCTGGAGAGAAGGGATGGGCGATGTCTCTTCTTCAGTCTGAAAAGAAGGGGCTTGACCCAAAACATCGGCCATTGCTCCTCTCCTGAGATGCTGCTGGTCCCGCTGAGCTACTCCTGCATTTTGTGTCCATCTTCAATTTTCTTGGCCCCGCTCTGGGTGTAGACGTGGGGGCGGATCCGGACCGCAATGGCCGTGAGCCCCAGGCCAAGTTCGGCGATCGTTTGCCTGCTGCTGCTGCTGTTGGAGGTGAGACGTTGCGTCGCGCCAGTGTCTTGGGCCCTGTCCCACTTTGGCCGTCAGTTGCGCGAATGTTACGTTCACTGCAAGAATTTCGGAGCCCCGCGCAATGTCGGGACTGGCCCCGCACAACTCCATACCCCTCCGCGCTTCTAAGTGGGACGGCCCCGCGCGGCCATACGGTGCCCGTACGCCTCAAGCGATCACGAGGTCGTGTAATTTGCGAGCCAAGGTCGCGCAAGTGGGACAGGCCCTTAACTCAGCAGGACAGGCAGCATCTCTGGAGAGAAGGAATGGGTGGCGTATTGGGTCGAGTCTTTACAGTGCAAGGTAAAGTCTGATTAAAGATAATCTGATGGTCTTCAATGAGGTAGATGGTAGCTCAGGACATCTACCATATAACCATATAACAATTACAGCACGGAAACAGGCCATCTCGACCCTTCTAGTCCGTGCCGAACACATAATCTCCCCTAGTCCCATATACCTGCGCTCAGACCATAACCCTCCATTCCCTTCCCATCCATATAACTATCCAATTTATTTTTAAATGATAAAAATGAACCTGCCTCCACCACCTTCACTGGAAGCTCATTCCACACAGCCACCACTCTCTGAGTAAAGAAGTTCCCCCTCATGTTACCCCTAAACTTCAGTCCCTTAATTCTCATGTCATGTCCCCTTGTTTGAATCTTCCCTACTCTCAGTGGGAAAAGCTTGTCCACGTCAACTCTGTCTATCCCTCTCATCATTTGAAAAACCTCTATCAAGTCCCCCCTTAACCTTCTGCGCTCCAAAGAATAAAGCCCTAATTGTTCAACCTTTCTCTGTAACTTAATTGCTGAAACCCAGGCAACATTCTAGTAAATCTCCTCTGTACTCTCTCTATTTTGTTGACATCCTTCCTATAATTAGGCGACCAAAATTGTACACCATACTCCAGAATTGGCCTCACCAATGCCTTGTACAATTTTAACATTACATCCCAACTTCTATACTCATCTCCCTCGATGTTGGTAGAATGGTTCAGTTGCCTGATTCAGATCCACTTTCGTTTCTTTCACATATCAAGGTACAGTAAAATATTTTTTTTGCGTACTAATCAGCAAGACTATCACCATACATAAGCACAATTCCTGGGTCAGTACAGAGTGTACACAACAGCCCACTCGGCCCATGAGCAAGAGGCGCCATTTTGGCTCCATTTTACTGTCCCAGCTGCAGCCGGCCTCAAAGGCCCGTTGCTGCCGTCACTTTCGTTCCACTTGTCCCGGGAACCGTCGTCCCTCTCCTCGCCTGGCCCTCTTCAGCCCTCGTTCCCCAGGGGGGGAGCATCCCGCAGGAAACCGGAGCTCCTGGACAAAACCCACGCAGGTCACGGGGAGAACGTACAAACTCTGTATAGACAGAGTTCTCCCCGTTGCAGGACCATCAGGTTCAGGAACAGCTTCTTCCCTGTGGCTGTTACAATTCAATTCAATTCAATTTATTTGTCATTTGGACCCCTTGAGGTCCAAACGAAATGCCGTTTCTGCAGCCATACATTACAAACAAATAGACCCCAGACACAACATAATTTTACATAAACATCCATCACATTGCTGTGATGGAAGGCCAAAAAACGTATCTCTCCACTGCACTCTCCCCCCCCCCCCCCCCGATGTCAGAGTCAAAGTCAAAGCCCCCGGCTGGCGATGGCGATTGTCCCGCGGCCATTAAAGCCACGCCGGGTGGTGCGAGGTCGCACACTGGGTCTTGGTGTTAGAGCCCCCGGCGTGCGCTCGCAGAGTCCCGCGGCCATTCCAAGCCGCGCGGGGCGGTGCTGTAAGGCCCCGTTCCAGGAGCTCTTCGACCCCGCAACTCGGGCGGGAGAAGTCGCCGTTGCGGAAGCCCTGAAAAGCGGTCTCCCTCCAGGGACCCGCGGGCTCCCGGTGCCGCCGTCCGCCAGACCCGCAGTTGCAGCCTCCGAATCTCCGGAGGTCGGGCCGCAGCAGCAGCAGCAGCAGCAGCAGCGCTCCACCACCGCTCCACCCGCTCCGGACTCGGCCAGCTCCGCGACGGTGAGGTGAGTCGTCGGCACCAGAGTCCCCGGTCTTCTCCTGTTGGAGGCCGCTCCTCGTTGCAGCCCCAACGACAACGGAGACCCGACAAAGAAAAGGTCGGGTCTCCCGTGCAGGGAGAGATTTAAAAGTTACCCCCTCCCTCCCACCCACACCCCCACCCCCCCCACACACACACACCCCAACAAAAAATAACAAAAACTACATAGAAACATAGACAACAAATAATAAAAACGCATACGGGCTGCAGAGGCCGCTGCTGACGAGAGTCGCGCCGCCTACCGAAGTTAACTCTGCACTACATAGAAACATAGAACATAGAAATTAGGTGCAGGAGTAGGCCATTCGGCCCTTCGAGCCTGCACCGCCATTCAATATGATCATGGCTGATCATCCAACTCAGTATCCCGTACCTGCCTTCTCCCCATACCCCCTGATCCCCTTAGCCACAAGGGCCACATCTAACTCCCTCTTAAATATAGCCAATGAACTGGCCTCAACTACCCTCTGTGGCAGAGAGTTCCAGAGATTCACCACTCTCTGTGTGAAAAAGGTTCTTCTCATCTCGGTTTTAAAGGATTTCCCCTTTATCCTTAAGCTGTGAACCCTCGTCCTGGACTTCCCTAACATCGGGAACAATCTTCCTGCATCTAGCCTGTCCAACCCCTTAAGAATTTTGTAAGTTTCTATAAGATCCCCTCTCAATCTTCTAAATTCTAGAGAGTATAAACCAAGTCTATCCAGTCTTTCTTCATAAGACAGTCCTGCCATCCCAGGAATCAGTCTGGTGAACCGTCTCTGCACTCCCTCTATGGCAATAATGTCCTTCCTCAGATTTGGAGACCAAAACTGTACGCAATACTCCAGGTGTGGTCTCACCAAGACCCTGTACAACTGCAGTAGAACCTCCCTGCTCCTATACTCAAATCCTTTTGCAATGAATACACTACACTACACTACACTACACTACACTACACTACTTAACTCTGCACCTTGGTGATTTCCAGTCACCCAGAAAAATTGCACTACTGGTACTGTTTGTACATATATATATATATTATTTTACTGTTCATTATTCTATATCGCTCTTCTAGGGAGATGCTAACTGCATTTCGTTGTCTCTGTACTGTACACTACACAATGGCAATAGAGATTGAATCTGAATCTGAAATCTGAATCTGACAGCACCCGTAGTCAGGATCGAACCTGGGTCTCTGGCGCTGTGAGGCAGCAACTCGGCCGTGCCACCCCTCGATCTTCAGTTTGTGCCCACACTCCAAAGACGTACGGGTTTGTAAGTTAATGAGCTTGATAGGAATGTAAAATTGTCCCGAGTGTGTAGATGTGTAGTGTTAATGTACGGGGATCGCTGGTTGGCGCAGATACGATGGGCTGAAGGGCCTGTTTCCACGCTGTATCGCTAAATAGAACTAAACAAAACTAAATTCCTGATCAAACCTCTATGACAAAGATTTGTACTTATTTGCGTTAAATGTACCAAAATGTCACAACACATTTCTTGAGGGTGTTAGAATAATGCCCCCGTCCCACTTAGGAAACCTGAACGGAAACATCTGGAGACTTTGCGCCCCACCCAAGGTTTCCGTGTGGTTCCCGGAGGTTGCAGGTGGTTGCCGGAGGTTGCAGGTAGTGGAAACAGGTAGGGAGACTGACAAAAACCTCCGGGAACCGCACGGAAACCTTGGGTGGGGCGCTAAGTCTCCAAAGGTTTCCGTTCAGGTTTCCTAAGTGGGACAGGGGCATAATACTAGGATCACTGAGACTTAAACAAAAAACTTAGTTTAGAGAGAGAGTGCGTGGAAACAGGCCCTTCGGCCCACCGAGTCCGTGCCGACCAGCGATCCCCGCATGCTCACTATATATTACGTACATTAAGGACTATTTACAATTATTCCAAGCCAATTAAATTACAGATCTTTGGAGTGTGGGAGGAAACCGGAGCAACCGGAGAAAACCCACGCAGGTCACGGGGAGAACGTGCAAACTCCGTACAGACAGCACCCGCAGTCAGGATCGAACCGGGGTCTCTGGCGCTGTGAGGCAGCAACTCTACCGCTGCACCACCGTGCTGCCCATGTAGCCACTGTACATTAATGTATTCATGTACAGCCCTTTCTTTGACTAGATAGCAGGCAAACAGAAGTTTCTCACTGTACCTCAATGATAGTCAGTGACAGTAATAGTCTACACTTCATGCTAGCAATGGCGGCACGGTGGCGCAGCGGTAGAGTTGCTGCCTCACAGCGCCAGAGACCCGGGTTCGATCCCGACCACGGGCGCTGTCCGTACGGAGTTTGCACGTTCTCCCCGTGACCTGCGTGGGTTTTCTCCGAGATCTTCGGTTTCCTCCCACACTCCAAAGACGTGCAGGTTTGCAGGTTAATTGGTTTTGGTATAAATGTACATTGCCCCTAGTGTGTGTAGGATAGTGTTAGTGTGCGGGGATCGCTGGTCGGCGCGGACTCGGTGGGCCGAAGGGCCTGTTTCCGCGCTGTATCTCTAAACTAAACTAAACTAAACTAAACTTGATGCTAGCAAGAATGTAGTGATACTGGTCCAGCTGTCCCTGAGATGAAGATATTTTTTCCATCTGCAGGAAACAATTGCAGATAGAAACATAGAAACATAGAAATTAGGTGCAGGAGTAGGCCATTCGGCCCTTCGAGCCTGCACCGCCATTCAATATGATCATGGCTGATCATCCAACTCAGTATCCCGTACCTGCCTTCTCTCCATACCCCCTGATCCCCTTAGCCACAAGGGCCACATCTAACTCCCTCTTAAATATAGCCAATGAACTGGCCTCAACTACCCTCTGTGGCAGAGAGTTCCAGAGATTCACCACTCTCTGTGTGAAAAAAGTTCTTCTCATCTCGGTTTTAAAGGATTTCCCCCTTATCCTTAAGCTGTGACCCCTTGTCCTGGACTTCCCTAACATCGGGAACAATCTTCCTGCATCTAGCCTGTCCAACCCCTTAAGAATTTTGTAAGTTTCTATAAGATCCCCTCTCAATCTCCTAAATTCTAGAGAGTATAAACCAAGTCTATCCAGTCTTTCTTCATAAGACAGTCCTGACATCCCAGGAATCAGTCTGGTGAACCGTCTCTGCACTCCCTCTATGGCAATAATGTCCTTCCTCAGATTTGGAGACCAAAACTGTACGCAATACTCCAGGTGTGGTCTCACCAAGACCCTGTACAACTGCAGTAGAACCTCCCTGCTCTTATACTCAAATCCTTTAGCATTGATGCTGGTTTAAACCGAAGACAGAAACAAAATGCTGGAGTAACTCAGCGGAACAGGCAGAATCTCTAGAGAGAAGGAACGGGTGACGTTTTGGGTCGAGATCCTTCTTCAGACTTTTTTTTTTTTTTTTTTTTAATTAGAAGTACGGTAAGTTAGAATAATACACAACACATATATCTTAATACATTTTTTGTACCGCTTCATTTTTTGAGCTTTAAGAAAAAGATGAAGTAAAGGAAGTAAGGAAAGTGCGCAAGAGTCGTGAAGTGCAAGAGTGTTGGGAAAAGAAAGCCCCTTAGAAAAGAAGTTGGAGAAGGAAGTAAAGTGAGAAAGTAGAGCCTAGAAAAGAAAGAAAAAGAAAATAGGAACAATCGCTCTATTATAACATTAAACTCCGCAGAAAGGGGACTACCAACCAAGTCTGTTTTTGTTGTTTTACCTCCCGTTACCAGGTCCTGATACCATTTATTTATTTATTTATTTATTTAAATTACTATTGCACCTCATGCTTGTAATAGGTCCAGAAACATAGACCACATCTTTTGGAATTGGTCTGCTTTACCTGCTAACCATATAACAATTACAGCACGGAAACAGGCCATCTCGGCCCTACAAGTCCGTGCCGAACAAATTTTTTTTCTCCTTAGTCCCACCTGCCTGCACTCATACCATAACCCTCCATTCCCTTCTCATCCATACGCCTATCTAATTTATTTTTAAATGATACCAATGAACCTGCCTCCACCACTTCCACTGGAAGCTCATTCCACACCGCTACCACTCTCTGAGTAAAGAAGTTCCCCCTCATATTACCCCTAAACTTCTGTCCCTTAATTCTGAAGTCATGTCCTCTTGTTTGAATCTTCCCTATTCTCAAAGGGAAAAGCTTGTCCACATCAACTCTGTCTATCCCTCTCATCATTTTAAAGACCTCTATCAGGTCCCCCCTTAACCTTCTGCGCTCCAGAGAATAAAGACCTAACTTATTCAAGCTATCTCTGTAACTTAGTTACTTAGAGGAATCTCATCTCTTCCAGATGTAATGTTTCAAACATATTTGATATCCACATTTTTATTGTTGGTGTGGGCGCATTTTTCCAAAATTTAAGTGTAAGCTTTTTTCCCATTATTAGCCCGTAATTAAATAAATTCTTCAGAAACACGTTTAGTTCAGGGTTACATAGAAACATAGAAACATAGAAATTAGGTGCAGGAGTAGGCCATTCGGCCCTTCGAGCCTGCACCGCCATTCAATATGATCATGGCTGATCATCCAACTCAATATCCAGTACCTGCCTTCTCTCCATACCCCCTGATCCCCTTAGCCACAAGGGCCACATCTAACTCCCTCTTAAATATAGCCAATGGACTGTGTGGCCTCAACTACCCTCTGTGGCAGAGAATTCCAGAGATTCACCACTCTCTGTGTGAAAAAAGTTCTTCTCATCTCGGTTTTAAAGGATTTCCCCTTTATCCTTAAGCTGTGACCCCTTGTCCAGGACTTCCCTAACATCGGGAACAATCTTCCTGCATCTAGCCTGTCCAACCCCTTAAGAATTTTGTACGTTTCTATAAGATCCCCTCTCAATCTTCTAAATTCTAGAGAGTATAAACCAAGTCTATCCAGTCTTTCTTCATAAGACAGTCCTGACAGTCCTGACATTACCTTCTGATATTCCAAAAATAATCCATTCTGGTTTTGGTGCCAGTTTTATTTTGATTAATTTTGAAAAAATATCAAATATTTCATACCAGAATTTTGGGATTTTTGTGCAAAAAATCTTTCAGACTTTAAAAAAAAATTGTTTACCGTTTTTTGGAAAGGTGTATGCGTGTTCAGTAAGATTAAATTGTTTATATTTTCAAAGGACGGCATGTGGGATAGGAATGAGACTGCATCACGTCTGCCATGAACCATGCGATTTGTAGAACAGGCTCCAACACGTTGAGACAACCCGCATGGTGAAACGTTGCAGGAATCACAAACACTTGGACATAATGAGCAAACAAGATTGTACCCGCTACCAGACCCAGTGATTCACTTGAATTAAATTGTTGTCTTGGCTTAGTTTACAGATACAGTTTACAGTTTACAGACACAGTGGATAAATGTGAGGTTATCCATTTTGGTGGCAAAAACGGGAAAGCAGACTATTATCTAAATGGTGGCCGATTGGGAAAGGGGGAGATGCAGCGAGACCTGGGTGTCATGGTACACCAGTCATTGAAGGTAGGCATGCAGGTGCAGCAGGCAGTAAAGAAAGCGAATGGTATGTTAGCTTTCATTGTAAAAGGGTTTGAGTATAGGAGCAGGGAGGTTCTACTGCAGTTGTACAGGGTCTTGGTGAGACCACACCTGGAGTATTGCGTACAGTTTTGGTCTCCAAATCTGAGGAAGGACATTATTGCCATAGAGGGAGTGCAGAGAAGGTTCACCAGACTGATTCCTGGGATGTCAGGACTGTCTTATGAAGAAAGACTGGATAGACTTGGTTTATACTCTCTAGAATTTAGGAGATTGAGAGGGGATCTTATAGAAACTTACAAAGTTCTTAAGGGGTTGGACAGGCTAGATGCAGGAAGATTGTTCCCGATGTTAGGGAAGTCCAGGACAAGGGGTCACAGCTTAAGGATAAGGGGGAAATCCTTTAAAACCGAGATGAGAAAAACTTTTTTCACACAGAGAGTGGTGAATCTCTGGAACTCTCTGCCACTGAGGCCAGTTCATTGGCTATATTTAAGAGGGAGTTAGATGTGGCCCTTGTGGCTAAGGGGATCAGGGGGTATGGAGAGAAGGCAGGTACGGGATACTGAGTTGGATGATCAGCCATGATCATATTGAATGGCGGTGCAGGCTCGAAGGGCCGAATGGCCTACTCCTGCACCTAATTTCTATGTTTCTATGTAACAGGCCCTTCAGTCACCGAGTCTGCCCCGACCAGCAATCCCCGCACTCTAAAACTATCCCACACAAACTAAGGACAATTTTACATTGATGCCTAACCAATTAACCTGCAAACCTGTACGTCATTGGAGTGTGGGAGCAAAGGCATGCAGGTAACAGGGGAAGAAAGCACACCCAGAGATCGACCGACTGACCAAATGGTGCCAGCACAACAACCTGGCCCTCAACACCAGCAAAACCAAGGAACTGATTGTAGATTTTGGAAGGGGTAGGATAGGGACCCACAGTCCCGTTTATATCAACGGGCCGATGGTGGAAAGGGTCAAGAGCTTCAAATTCCTGGGCGTGCACATCTCTGAAGTTCTTTCCTGGTCCCAGAACACTGATGCAATTATAAAGAAGGCACATCAGCGCCTCTACTTCCTGAGAAGATTACGGAGAGTCGGTTTATCAAGGAAGACTCTCTCTAACTTCTACAGGTGCACAGTCGAGAGCATACTGATCGGTTGCATCGTGGCTTGGTTCGGCAACTTGAGCGCCCTGGAGCGGAAAAGTCTACAAAAAGTAGTAAACACTGCCCAGTCCATCGTCGGCTCTGACCTCCCCACCATCGAGGGGATTTATCGCAGTCGCTGCCTCAAAAAGGCTGGCAGTATCATCAAGGACCCACACCATCCTGGCCACACACTCATCTCCCTGCTACCTTCAGGTAGAAGGTACAGGAGCCTGAAGACTGCAACAACCAGGTTCAGGAATAGCTACTTCCCCACAGCCATATAACCATATAATATAACCATATAACAATTACAGCACGGAAACAGGCCATCTCGACCCTCCTAGTCCGTGCCGAACACATAATCTCCCCTAGTCCCATATACCTGCGCTCAGACCATAACCCTCCATTCCCTTCCCATCCATATAACTATCCAATTTATTGTTAAATGATAAAAACGAACCTGCCTCCACCACCTTCACTGGAAGCTCATTCCACACAGCTACCACTCTCTGAGTAAAGAAGTCCCCCCTCATGTTACCCCTAAACTTCAGTCCCTTAATTCTCATGTCATGTCCCCTTGTTTGAATCTTCCCTACTCTCAGTGAGAAAAGCTTTTCCACGTCAACTCTGTCTATCCCTCTCATCATTTTAAAAACCTCTATCAAGTCCCCCCTTAACCTTCTGCGCTCCAAAGAATAAAGCCCTAACTTGTTCAACCTTTCTCTGTAACTTAGTTGCTGAAACCCAGGCAACATTCTAGTAAATCTCCTCTGTACAACTTCTTTAGTCAGAGGGTGGTGAATCTGTGGAACTCATTGCCACAGAGGGAAGAGTGAGGCCAAGTCAGTGGATATTTTTAAAGCAGAGATAGACAAACTCGAGATGTCCTCATTCTTTAGGGAATGGTGGTTCCCCTTTACCATCATAGATGAGGCCTTCACTCGTGTCTCCGCCCTTGCACCTCCACCCCCTAGTCGCAGCAGAGACAGAGTCCCACTAGTCATTACCTGCCACCCCATCAGCCATCGCATACAACACATAATCCCCCGAAATTACCGCCACCTCCAACGGGGTCCCACCCCGAGCCACATCTTCCCATCTCCACCCCTTCTGCCTTTCTGCAGAGACCGTTCCCTCAGCAACTCCCTGGTCAACTCATCCCCTCCGACCCAAACCACCCCCTCCCCGGGTACTTTCCCCAGCAACCGCAGGAGATGCAACACTTGTCCCTTTACCTCCTCCCCTCCACTCCATCCAAGGACCCCGACAGCCTTTCCAGGTTAGGCTGAGATTCACCTGCACCTCCTCCAACCTCATCTACTGTATCCATTGTTCAAGATGTGGTCTCTTATACATCGGCGAGACCAAACGCAGACTGGGCGATCGTTTTGCGGAACACCTTCGCTCAGTCCGCCTGAACCTACCTGATCTCCCGGTTGCCAAACACTTTAATTCCCCCTCCCATTCCCACACTGACCTTTCTGTCCTGGGCCTCCTCCACTGTCACAGTGAGGCTAAATGGGAATTGGAGGAGCAGCACCTCATATTTCGCTTGGGCAGCTTACACCCCAGTGGTATGAATATTGCCTTCTCTAACTTCAAGTAGCCCTTGATTTCCCTCTCTCCCCATCCCCTCCCCCACCCAAGTCACACCAGCTTCTCGTTCTCACCCAGCAAACAGCTGACAGTGGCCAGTTTCCTTCATCATCGTGACTTTTTTGCATATCTTTCATTCAATGTTCCTTATCTCTCCACATCATCGTCTATATCTCTCATTTCCCTTATCCCTAAACAGTCTGAAGAAGGGTCTCGACCCGAAACGTCACCCATTCCTTCTCTCCAGAGATGCTGCCTGTCCCGCTGAGTTACATAGAAACATAGAAACATAGAAATTAGGTGCAGGAGTAGGCCATTCGGCCCTTCGAGCCTGCACCGCCATTCAATATGATCATGGCTGATCATCCAACTCAGTATCCCGTACCTGCCTTCTCTCCATACCCCCTGATCCCCTTAGCCACAAGGGCCACATCTAACTCCCTCTTAAATATAGCCAATGAACTGGCCTCAACTACCCTCTGTGGCAGAGAGTTCCAGAGATTCACCACTCTCTGTGTGAAAAAAGTTCTCCTCATCTCGGTTTTAAAGGATTTCCCCTTTATCCTTAAGCTGTGACCCCTTGTCCTGGACTTCCCTAACATCGGGAACAATCTTCCTGCATCTAGCCTGTCCAACCCCTTAAGAATTTTGTAAGTTTCTATAAGATCCCCTCTCAATATTCTAAATTCTAGAGAGTATAAACCAAGTCTATCCAGTCTTTCTTCATAAGACAGTCCTGACTATTACTCCAGCTATTTGTGTCTATTTTGGGTTGAAACCAGCATCTGCTGTTCCTTCTAACCACAAAATCCTTGATTGGAACGGGTGTCAAGGGTTATGGGGTGAAGGCAGGAAAATGGGATGAGGAGTCAGAGATATAACCATATAACATATAATAATTACAGCACGGAAACAGGCCATCTTGGCCCTACAAGTCCGTGCCGAACAACTTTTTTTCCCTTAGTCCCACCTGCCTGCACTCATACCATAACCCTCCATTCCCTTCTCATCCATATGCCTATCCAATTTATTTTTAAATGATAGCAATGAACCTGCCTCCCCCACTTCCACTGGAAGCTCATTCCACACCGCTACCACTCTCTGAGTAAAGAAGTTCCCCCTCATATTACCCCTAAACTTCTGTCCCTTAATTCTGAAGTCATGTCCTCTTGTTTGAATCTTCCCTATTCTCAAAGGGAAAAGCTTGTCCACATCAACTCTGTCTATCCCTCTCATCATTTTAAAGACCTCTATCAAGTCCCCCCTTAACCTTCTGCGTTCCAGAGAATAAAGACCTAACTTATTCAACCTATCTCTGTAACTCAGTTGTTGAAACCCAGGTAACATTCTAGTAAATCTCCTCTGTACTCTCTCTATTTTGTTGACATCCTTCCTATAATTGGGCGACCAAAATTGTACACCATACTCCAGATTTGGTCTCACCAATGCCTTGTACAATTTTAACATTACATCCCAGATCAGCCGTGATTGAATGGCGGAGTAGACTCGATGGGCCCAATGGCCTACTCCTATAAGTTGTGAACTTGTGAAACTTTGAAAACCGCAGACTGGATGCTTGCTCTTGAAGTAACAGCGTCAGCAGTGGCCTCGTAGATCAAAAAGCTATTTAAATATTTGGCCACTTGCACTTCCTGAATCATGCTGTCACAGACTTGGCTGAATAGTTAGCATTTTCATTTTACTGATTGCAGGGTCTTTAAAACAAAGACAGTCATTGTGGAAGTTGAAACACAGTAGACGCAATAAAACTCGGCAAAAACTCAGACTGAAGTACTTGTAAACATTTGATGCCTGGGTGGACACACCACAATCATAAAACTATAAAGACCTTAACGACCTTAGAGGCTTGCCCTGGTAGGGAATTGAAGAATACAGTTGAACAGAGGGAACAGACAGTACTCCAGCTGTGAACGTCAGGAATCTCTCCTTTAATACCGGCTTGCTGGGCGACTCTGCGGGGAAGATGGATCCATCAGTGTCACAGCACAGAGCAGCAGCGGTGATAACAATGCAGATGATCTAAGGCTTTATAACTTCCAGCATTTTATCATGCAAACTGGAAGAACAGAGTGATTTAGGCCATTTGGAAAAATGGGCTGAAAGATGGCAGATGGAGTTTAATGCTGATAAATGTGAGGTGCTACACCTTGGCAGGACAAATCAAAATAGGACGTACATGGTAAATGGTAGGGAATTGAAGAATACAGTTGAACAGAGGGATCTAGGTATAACCGTGCATAGTTCCTTGAAGGTGGAATCTCATATAGATAGGGTGGTAAAGAAAGCTTTTGGTATGCTAGCCTTTATAAATCAGAGCATTGAGTATAGAAGCTGGGATGTAATGTTAAAATTGTACAAGGCATTGGTGAGACCAAATCTGGAGTATGGTGTACAATTTTGGTCGCCCAATTATAGGAAGGATGTCAACAAAATAGAGAGAGAGAAATAGAGAGAAATCTACAGGTGGACTTTCTGTGTTTGTGCTTTTTTAAAATTCAATTTCAATTTTATTTTTAATATGTTTTATTATTTATTTATTATTTATTTTTATTTTTTTGTGATTTTTTTTATGATACTGCCTGTAAGGGAAATTCATTTCGTTGTCTCAAATTGAGACAATGACAATAAATTTGAATACAATACAATACAAGAATGTTGCCTGGGTTTCAACAACTAAGTTACAGAGATAGGTTGAATAAGTTAGGGCTTTATTCTCTGGAGCGCAGAAGGTTAAGGGGGGACTTGATAGAGGTCTTTAAAATGATGAGAGGGATAGACAGAGTTGATGTGGACAAGCTTTTCCCTTTGAGAATAGGGAAGATTCAAACAAGAGGACATGACGTCAGAATTAAGGGACAGAAGTTTAGGGGTAATATGAGGGGGAACTTCTTTACTCAGAGAGTGGTAGCGGTGTGAAATGAGCTTCCAGTGGAAGTGGTGGAGGCAGGTTCATTGGTATCATTTAAAAATAAATTGGATAGGCATATGGATGAGAAGGGAATGGAGGGTTATGGTATGAGTGCAGGCAGGTGGGACTAAGGGGAAAAAAAGTTGTTCGGCACGGACTTGTAGGGCCGAGATGGCCTGTTTCCGTGCTGTAATTGTTATATGGTTATATGGTTTAATCTGAATCTGAATCTGAATCTGAATCTGGTTATAAGGTTTAGCACAAAGATCTTAGATCTCTAAGATCTTTGGTTTAGCACTGTGTAGGAAGGAACTGCAGATGCTGGTTCAAACCGAAGGTAGACACATAATGCTGGAGTAACTCAGAGGGACAGGCAGAATCTCTGGAGAGAAGGAATGGGTGACGTTTCGGGTCGAGACACTTCCTCAGACTGGTTAGGGGATAAGGGAAATGAGAGATATCGACTATCTTCTTCTTGCGTATGGGGAAGCACAGCCTAAAGTTGTAGGACAACTTGTTCTATTTGTTCTTATTTGAGTGTGCACCCCATATTGATTGCATTCGTCGAAACAGGGTGGACCACGTGAAGGTTGCAATCTTCCCCACCCCAATATAGACTATGTGAAACTTCCATTATTTATTATGTAAAAGAATATGTGTGTTATGATTGTGTTTATAATTTGTTTGGTTGTTTTGTTGTTTGTCTTTTGCACAAAAGTCCGCGAGCATTGCCACTTTCATTTCACTGCACATCTCGTATGTGTATGTGACAAATAAACTTGACTTGACTTGACTTGACTTGACTTGATGATGTAGAGCGGAAAAGGAACAATGAATGAAAGATATGCAAAAAAAGCAACGTGCAGGAAGGAACTGCAGGTGCTGGTTTAAACTGTAAATAGACACAAAATGCTGGAGTAACTCTGCGTGACTGGCAGCATCTCTGGAGAGAAGGAATAGGCGACGTTTCGGGTCGAGACCCTTCTTCAGACCTACGTCGGGGGGCAGGAAAAAGAAAGGAAGAGGCGGAGCCAGTGGGCTGTGGGAGAGCTGGGAAGGGGAGGGGAAGGAGGGAGAAAGCAGGGACTACCTGAAATTGGAGAAGTCAATGTTCATGCCGCTGGGGTGTAAACTGCCCAAGCGGAATATGAGGTGCTGCTCCTCCAATTTACGGTGGGACTCACTCTGGCCATGGAGGAGGCCCAGGACAGAAAGGTCGGATTGGGAATGGGAGGGGGAATTGAAGTGCTGAGCCACCGGGAGATCAGGTTGGTTATTGTGAACCGAGCGGAGGTGTTGGGTGAAACGATCGCCAAGCCTGCGCTTGGTCTCACCGATGTAGAGCAGCTGACACCTAGAGCAGCGGATGCAATAGATGAGGTTAGAGGAGGTGCAGGTGAACCTCTGCCTCACCTGGAATGACTGCTTGGGTCCTTGGATGGAGTCAAGTGGGGAGGTAAAGTGACAAGTGTAGCATTTCCTGCGGTTGCAAGGAAAGTACCAGAAAAGGGGGTGGTTTGGGTGGGAAGGGACAAATTGACCAGGGAGTTACGGAGGGAGCGGTCTCTGCGGAAAGCCGACAGGGGAGGAGATGGGAAGATGTGGCCAGTGGTGGGATCACGTTGGAGGTGGCGAAAATGTCGGAGGATTATCTGTTGTATGTGACGGCTGGTGGGGTGGAAGGTGAGAACAAGGGGGACTCTGTCTTTGTTACGAGTGGGGGGATGGGGAGTGAGAGCAGAGCTACGGGGTATAGAAGTGACCCTGGTGAGAGCCTCATCTATAGTAGAAGAGGGGAACCCCCATTCCCTAAAGAATGAGGACATCTACGATGCCCTGGTGTGGAACACCTCATCCTGGGAGCAGATGCGGCGTAGACGGAGGAATTGGGAGTAGGGGATGGAGTCCTTACAGGAAGCAGGGTGGGAAGAAGTGTTGTCCAGATAGCCATGGGAGTCAGTGGGTTTATAGTGGATGTCGGTCGGTAGTCTATCACCTGCGATGGAGATAGTGAGGTCAAGAAACAGTAGGGAGATGCCGGAAATAGTCCTGTTGAATTTGAATGCCGGATGGAAGTTAGTGGTGAAATGAATGAAGTCAGTGAATTGTGTGTGGGTGCAGGAGGTAGCACTAATGCAGTCGTCAATGTAGCGGATGTAGGGTTCGGGGAGAGGGCCACAGTACGCCTCGAACAAGGGATTGTTCAACGTGCCCTACGAAGAGGCAGGCATAGCTCATGCCCATGTGAGTGCCCATAGCTACGCCTTGGATTTAGAGGAAATGGGAGGAGTCAAAGGAGGAGTTGTTGAGTGTAAGGACCAGCTCCGCTAGGCGGAGGAGAGCATTAGTAGACGGGGATTGGTTGGTTCTGCGGTCGAGGAAGAAACGGAGAGCTTTGAGACCCTCCTGGTGGGCGATGGAGGTTTAGAGTGACTGGACATCCTGTTGAAGATGAGGAGTGGGTGTCTGGAAAATGGAAGTCATTGAGGAGACAAAGAGCATCTGAGGTGTCTTGGATACAGGTAGGGAAGGATTGGACTAGGATGGGGTCGAGTTATGTGGAAATTAATTCAGTGGGACATGAACAAGCAGGAACAATGGGTCTGCCAGGACAGAATGGTTCATTGTTAGCTATGGGGAAGGTGACAACGAGGAGTAAAAACAGTAACATTTAATCAAGAGGATAGTCAAATAACTAGGATGGGTAACGGACGGAGAGAGAGGGAAAGCAAGGACTACTTGAAGTTGGAGGATTAGCAATGTGAAGAAGTTTTTGTTTCCATGTTCACATTTTACACGGACTCTTCTGAATGAATGAGATTGGAATGAATAGATTTACTAGAATGTTGCCTGGGTTTCAGCAACTAAGTTACAGAGAAAGGTTGAACAAGTTAGGGCTTTATTCTTTGGAGCGCAGAAGGTTAAGGGGGGACTTGATAGAGGTTTTTAAAATGATGAGAGGGATGGACAGAGTTGACGTGGAAAAGCTTTTCCCACTGAGAGTAGGGAAGATTCAAACAAGGGGACATGACATGAGAATTAAGGGACTGAAGTTTAGGGGTAACATGAGGGGGAACTTCTTTACTCAGAGAGTGGTAGCTGTGTGGAATGAGCTTCCAGTGAAGGTGGTGGAGGCAGGTTCGTTTTTATCATTTAAAAATAAATTAGATAGTTATATGGATGGGAAGGGAATGGAGGGTTATGGTCTGAGCGCAGGTATATGGGACTAGGGGAGATTATGTGTTTGGCACGGACTAGAAGGGTCGAGATGGCCTGTTTCCGCGCTGTAATTGTTATATGGTTATATTATATGGGAGCAAAGTGTTGCATGAAGCTTGTGGGCTCTGGCAAAGGAGATGTGACATTTCCTTGTCAGTTTTGGTGACAGAGTGATAGAGTGACACAGTGTGGAAACAGGCCCTTCGGCCCAACTTGCCCACACCGGCCAACACGTCCCATCTACACTAGTCATAGAGTGATACAGTGTGGAAACAGGCCCTTCAGCCCAACTTGGCCCAACTTGCCCACACCGGCCAACATGTCCCATCCACACGTTCCCTCTTGGGAGAGGGGATCTCATTGAAACATATAAGATTGTTAAGGGCTTGGACACGCTGGAGGCAGGAAACATGTTCCCGATGTTGGGGGAGTCCAGAACCAGGGGCCACACAGTTTAAGAATAAGGGGTAAGCCATTTAGAACTGAGAAGAGGAAACACTTTTTCTCACAGAGTGTGGTGAGTCTGTGGAATTCTCTGCCTCAGGAGGCGATGGAGGGTGGTTCTCAGGATGCTTTCAAGAGAGAGCTAGATAGGGCTCTTAAAGATAGCGGAGTCTGGGAACATGGGGAGAAGGCAGGAACGGGGTACTGATTGGGGATGATCAGCCATGATCACATTGAATGGCGGTGCTGGCTCGAAGGGCCGAATGGCCCACTCCTGCACCTATTGTCAATCTAGCTCTCTCTTGAAGGGACTACAGATGCTGGTTTGTACAGACGGTAGTGAGGTGTAAAGGTGAGGGAGTTTGATTCGGCGTGGGAAGGGTTAACCTACTCAGGGGCTGCCCTGCCAGTGCCAGGCTCCACAGTCTGCAGGAGTTCCGGCTGATAAGGAGCAGTGATCTCCAAGTGAAAATGCAAATTGCAACGCAGTGTAAACACAAGGCAAGCTCCTCGACTCCTGTCAGCATGGCCTCCGCTCCTGCTCTGCTCTGCGCATTTCTCATCTCAGTTTATGCTCCTCCTGTCTCTGCCCAAGGTAAGCCCTTCATTGTCAATGTCCATCTCGTTCCCTTTGTGCTGGGAGCAACTGGAGATGCTGGTTTTTCACCAGCAGAGTAAGGCACAAAGTGCTGGTGTAACTCAGCTGGACAGGCAGCATCAAAGCTCATAGAGCGGAGGTCTCTGGGCAGCATCTCTGGAGAGAAGGAACAGCTGACATCTCAATAGACAGTAGACAATAGGTGCAGGAGTAGGCCATTCAGCCCATTCAATTTGGATTCAATTAACCTTCATTTCAGAAGGTTAAGGGGGGACCTGATAGAGGTCTTTAAAATGATGAGAGGGATAGACAGAGTTGATGTGGACAAGCTTTTCCCTTTGAGAGTAGGGAAGATTCAAACAAGAGGACATGACTTCAGAATTAAGGGACAGAAGTTTAGGGGTAATATGAGGGGGAACTTCTTTACTCAGAGAGTGGTAGCGGTGTGGAATGAGCTCCCAGTGGAAGTGGTGGAGGCAGGTTAATTGGTATCATTTAAAAATAAATTGGATAGGCATATGGATGAGAAGGGAATGGAGGGTTATGGTATGAGTGCAGGCAGGTGGGACTAAGGGGAAAATAATTGTTCGGCACGGACTTGTAGGGCCGAGATGGCCTGTTTCCGTGCTGTTATTGTTATATGGTTATATATGGTTAATTTGACCACGGCTGATCATCCTCAATCAGTACCCCGTTCCTGCCTTCCCCCCATATCCCCTGACTCCACTATCTTTAAGAGCCCTGTCTAGCTCTCTCTTAAAAGCATCCAGGGAACCTGCCTCCACTGCCTTCTGAGGCAGAGAATGAGGCATAGACTCACAACTTAAAACCGAGATGAGAAGAACTTTTTTCACACAGAGAGTGGTGAATCTCTGGAACTCTCTGCCACAGAGGGTAGTTGAGGGCCAGTTCATTGTCTATATTTAAGAGGGAGTTAGATGTGACCCTTGTGGCTAAGGGGATCAGGGGGTAATGAGCGAAGGCAGGTACGGGATACTGAGTTGGATGATCAGCCATGATCATATTGAATGGCGGTGCAGGCTCGAAGGGCCGAATGGCCTACTCCTGCACCTAATTTCTATGTTTCTATGTTTCTCTGTGAGAAAAAGTGTTTCCTCGTCTCCGTTCTAAATGGCTGACCCCTTATTCTGAAACTGTGGCCTCTGATTCTGGACTCCTGAGTCTTGACCTGCTGAGTTGCTCCAGAATTTTGTATCCTTTCGTGTTTTAATCAGAACTGCAGTTACATAGAAACATAGAAACATAGAAAATAGTTGCAGGAGGAGGCCATTCGGCCCTTCGAGCCAGCACCGCCATTCATTGTGATCATGGCTGATCGTCCCCAATCAATAACCCGTGCCTGCCTTCTCCCCATATCCCTTGATTCCACTAGCCCTAGAGCTCTATCTAACTCTCTCTTAAATCCATCCAGTGATTTGGCCTCCACTGCCCTCTGTGGCAGGGAATTCCACAAATTCACAACTCTCTGGTTGAAAGGCACTGAATGCTGGGGAAACTCAGCTGGACAGGCAGCATCTCTGGAGGGAAGGAATGCCGGAGGGGCTCGACCCGAAACGTCGCCCATTCCTTCTCTCCAGAGACGCTGAGTTACTCCAGCATTTTGTCTCTACCTTCAGTGTAAACCAGCATCTGCAGTTCATTCCTACACATTTCATCTGCAGTTCTTTGTTTCTGCATACCAGGGATCCCTGATGGGCAATCCCTGACCGGGAGGTTGCAGGTGGTTGCCGGAGGTTGCAGGTAGTGGAAGCAGGTAGTGGGAGACTGACAAAAACCTCCGGGAACCGCACGGAAACCTTGGGTGAGGCGCAAAGTCTCCAGAGGTTTCCGTTCAGGTTTCCTAAGTGGGACAGGGGCATAATAGTCGGAGTTGAATGAAATCTGGTCAGTACACCACACACTCCAAGCAGAATGTGAAATTACATAGACATAGAAAATAGGTGCAGGAGTAGGCCATTCGGCCCTTCGAGCCTGCACCGCCATTCAATATGATCATGGCTGATCATCCAACTCAGTATCCTGTACCTGCCTTCTCTCCATACCCCCTGATCCCTTTAGCCACAAGGGCCACATCTAACTCCCTCTTAAATATAGCCAATGAACTGTGGCCTCAACTACCCTCTGTGGCAGAGAGTTCCACAGATTCACCACTCTCTGTGTGAAAAATGATTTTCTCATCTCGGTCCTAAAAGATTTCCCCCTTATCCTTAAACTGTGTGACCCCTTGTTCTGGAAGTAGGGCCACATCTAACTCCCTCTTAAACCTGATGCTATGGTCAGGTCCCTGGTGGCCCAGGGATGGGAAGCTCGGGGTTGTGGGTTGAAGGGAAGGTGGGTGATTCAATGTTCAAATTATCCTTGGCCATCAACTCTCTTGAGACAGCTATCGCTGTGACACTTTGTTCACCCTCGCCAGTTACTGTAAAAGAATTACAGAAAACCTTTGTACTGCAGTTGTACAAGGTCTTGGTGAGACCACACCTGGAGTATTGCGTACAGTTTTGGTCTCCAAATCTGAGGAAGGACATTATTGCCATAGAGGGAGTGCAGAGACGGTTCACCAGACTGATTCCTGGGATGTCAGGACTGTCTTATGAAGAAAGACTGGATAGACTTGGTTTATACTCTCTAGAATTTAGGAGATTGAGAGGGGATCTTATAGAAACTTACAAAATTCTTAAGGGGTTGGACAGGCTAGATGCAGGAAGATTGTTCCCGATGTTAGGGAAGTCCAGGACAAGGGGTCACAGCTTAAGGATAAGAGGGAAATCCTTTAAAACCGAGATGAGAAGAACTTTTTTCACACAGAGAGTGGTGAATCTCTGGAACTCTCTGCCACAGAGGGTAGTTGAGGCCAGTTCATTGGCTATATTTAAGAGGGAGTTAGATGTGGCCCTTGTGGCTAAGGGGATCAGGGGGTATGGAGAGAAGGCAGGTACGGGATACTGAGTTGGATGATCAGCCATGATCATATTGAATGGCGGTGCAGGCTTGAAGGGCCGAATGGCCTACTCCTGCACCTAATTTCTATGTTTCTATGTTTTTATTTTAAAGAAACATTGAACTGTGAGCAGCGGTAGAGTTGCTGCCTCTCGGAATTACTGCTCTCTGGTTGTGGTAGGATGGTTCAGTTGCCTGATAGCAGCTGGGTCGGTGCGGACTCGGATAGCCGAAGGGGCGCGCTGTACCTCTGAATTAAACCAAATAATACGGGGCCAAAGATTGCTCACTACGTGGTGTGAGGAGGGGCTGGGCCTGTTCGTACCAGCTTGAATCACCCACAATCACTTCCATCAAAGGGAGGGGAGACGCAGCAGAGATGCATGGCAGATATCTCCCTCGCACGCCACACATGCAGCTGGAAGGCTGCACTTATCAGCCCTGCCATCTGCAGCATTCTCTCTTGCCACTGACTCACCCACCTTCCCTTCCACCCACAACCCTGAGCTGCCATAGAGGGAGTACAGAGAAGGTTCACCAGACTGATTCCTGGGATGGCAGGGCTTTCATATGAAGAAAGGCTGGATAGACTCAGCTTGTACTCGCTAGAATTTAGAAGATTGAGGGGGGGATCTTATAGAAACTTACAAAATTCTTAAGGGGTTGGACAGGCTAGATGTAGGAAGATTGTTCCCGATGTTGGGGAAGTCCAGAACAAGGGTCACACAGTTTAAGGATAAGAGAGAAGTCTTTTAGGACTGAGATGAGAAAATCATTTTTCACACAGAGAGTGGTGAATCTGTGGAATTCTCTGCCACAGAGGGTAGTTGAGGCCACAGTTTCATTGGCTATATTTAAGAGGGAGTTAGATGTGGCCCTTGTGGCTAAAGGGATCAGGGGGTATGGAGAGAAGGCAGGTACAGGATACTGAGTTGGATGATCGCCATGATCATATTGAATGGCGGTGCAGGCTCGAAGGGCCGAATGGCCTCCCCCTGCACCTATTTTCAATGTTTCTATGTTTCTATGTAAGCGATAGGAGCAGAATTAGGCCATTTGGCCCATCAAGTAACTCAGCGGGACAGGCAGCATCTCTGGAGAGAAGGAATAGGCGACGTTTCGGGTCGAGACCCTTCTTCAGACTGATGTCAGGGGAGTGGGTGGGACAGAGAGAAAATGTAGTCGGAGACAGTAGGACTGGTGAGAGAACTGGGAAGGGAGAGGGGATGGGAGAGAGGGAAATCAAGGGCTACTAAAGTAATTAAGGTGGGTAAAGGTTGATGGACCATGAGACATATGAGTAGAATTAGGCCATTCAGCCCATCAAGTCTATTCCAGCATTCTATCCCTCCCTCCTATCCCCATTGTCCTGCCTTCTCCCCTTTTAGCCACAGACACCCGTGCCAATCAAGAATCTATCTCTGCCTCAAAATTATCAGTTAAAGTCTACCCCATAGAAGAGAGGTGGTCTCCTGGTGAAGGTGGTCTCCTGGTGAAGGTGGTCTCCTGGTGAAGGTGGTCTCCTGGTGAAGGTGGTCTCCTGGTGAAGGTGGTCTCCTGGTGAAGGTGGTCTCCTGGTGAAGGTGGTCTCCTGGTGAAGGTGGTCTCCTGGTGAAGGTGGTCTCCTGGTGAAGGTAGTCTCCTGGTGAAGCCCCCATACAGTGGCTAGAATCTCACAACCTGCTCCCCTCTGCCTAACGAGGTGTTACCTCTGGGGGCACAGTGGCCCATCGGTAGAGTTGCTGCCTTACAGCACCTCCAGCCCCAGAGGTGGGTTCGATCCCGACTACGGTGCTGTCTGCACGGAGTTTGTACGTTCTCCCGTGACCTGCGTGGGATTTCTCCAAGATCTCCCCCCCTCCCCCACCCCACCACACACTCCAAAGACGTCAGGTTTGTAGGTTGATTGCCTTTGGTATAAAAAAGTGGAAATTGTCCCTAGTGTGTGTGTGTGTAGGATAGTGTCAGTGTGCGGGATCGCTGGTCGGCACGGACTCGGTGGGCGAAGGGCCTGTTTCCACTCTGTATCTCTGACGGATAACTAAACCTCACACAGTGTGCTGATCCCAAAGTAATTCTACTCATATCCATCACCGCTACATCCAACACGAAATAGTCCAACCACACCAGTTTCCACAAGAAATGCATTGATGACTGTGTTAGGACGAATGCAATTCAAGTCAAGGGCGGGACGGGGAGCAGTGGTAGAGTTTGGTAGAATGGATGAACTCCGGCTAAGGATCACCTCCCACAACCGGATCAAGGACTGCAACATCTTTAATGCATTTCGTTGTCTCTGTACTGACACTGACAATGACAATTAAAATTGAATCTGAATCTGAATCTGAATCTGAGAGTGCTGCCTCACAGCGTCAGAGACCCGGTTCAATCCCCTGCGAGACTGATCCCTGGGATGGCGGGACTGTCATATGAGGAAAGATTGAAAAGGCTAGGCTTGTATTCACTGGAGTTTAGAAGGATGAGGGGGAATCTTATAGAAACACATAACATTATAAAAGGACTGGGACAAGCTAGATGCAGGAAAAATGTTCCCAATGTTGGGCGAGTCCAGATCCAGGGGCCCACACAGTCTTAGAATAAACATAGAAACATAGAAATTAGGTGCAGGAGTAGGCCATTCGGCCCTTCGAGCCTGCACCGCCATTCAATATGATCATGGCTGATCATCCAACTCAGTATCCCGTACCTGCCTTATCTCCATACCCCCTGATCCCCTTAGCCACAAGGGGAGGCCATTTAAGACTGAGGTGAGAAAAAACTTTTTTCACCCAGAGAGTTGTGAATTTGTGAATTCCCCCGCCACAGAGGGGCAGTGGAGGCCCAAATCACTGGATGGATTTAAGAGAGAGTTAGATAGAGCTCTAGGGGCTAGTGAAATCAAGGGATATGGGGAGAAGGGCAGGCACGGGTTATTGATAGGGGACGATCAGCCATGATCACAATGAATGGCATCCTCCTGCACCTATTTTCTATGTTTCTCTGATCCTTACTACGGCTGCTGCCTGTACGGAGTTTGCATGTTCTCCTCCTATTAGCTCAGGTTTACAGCCTGATCCCCCCCCCCCCCCCCCACATCCCTCCTCTGTACCCCATGCTCCTTACCCCGCTGCCTCTGTATTCCTCCCTGTGTCCCTGCTCCATATCCCCGTTTCCTGATCCCATTCCGTCTACCTGCCTCTGGTCCTGCCCGTGCCATTCCCGATCCCGTTCCCTAAACCTGTACGTAATCCCATTCCGTCTCCCTGCTCCCGATCCCGTTTCGAGTCCCTGCTCACGATCGCCGCTTCCCATCCCTGTTCCCAACCCCATTCCGTCTCCCCGCTCCCGATCCCGCTTCGAATCCCTGCTCCCGGTCCCGTTTCGCGTCCCTGCTCACGATCGCCGCTTCCCATCCCTGTTCCCAATCCCATTCCGTCTCCCCGCTCCCGATCCCGCTTCGAATCCCTGCTCCCGATCCCGCTTCGAATCCTTGCTCATGATCGCCACTTCCATCCTGTTCCCAATCCCACTCCATCTCCCTGCTCCCGATCCCGCTTCGAATCCTTGCTCCCGATGCCCACTTCCTATCCCCGTTCCCAATCCCACTCCGTCTCCCTGCTCCCGATCCCGCTTTGAATCCCTGCTCCCGATCCCATTCCAAATCCCTGCTCCTGGTCCAGCTCGTCGCCATTCCATAATCCTGTTCGCAATCCCACTCCGTCTCCCTGGTCCTGAACCTGTTCTGTGTTCCCGTTCTTGATCCTTTCCCGTTTCCCTCCATCCCTACCTTGTATCCCCGCCCCTGAGATTATTCCATATGTCTGCTCGTTACTTCCCGCACCCATCTCCATATCCTTACCTCCCACCCCACTCCATACGGAGCTTTGTACCTTCTCCCCCGGGACCTGCGTGGGTTTCTCCAGGCGCTCCGGTTTCCTCCCACACTCGTGCAGACATGCAGGTTTGTAGGTTAATTGGCTTCGGTAAAGATTGTAAATTGTCTCCCCAGTGTGTGTAGGATAGTGTTAGTGCGCGGGGATCGCTGGTCGGCACGGACTCAGTGGGCCGTCTCAAACTAAACTATCTCAAACATATCTCAAACTAAACTAAACTAAAGGCAGTCCCTCGATAACTGCACGTACTTTCGCAGGAAGTGATGTTCAGTCACGCAGTCAAAGTGTTACAAAATATGTGTGCAGGAAGGAACTGCAGATGCTAGTTTACACCGAAGATAGGACACAAAATGCTGGAGTAACTCAGCGGGACAGGCAGCATCTCTGGAGAGAAGGGATGGGTAACTTTTCCCGGCAGAGACCCTTCTTCAGACTGAATAAAGTAGCTTTAAGTAAATGAGTGGTGAATGGGGCTAATTACGTTTCTCTGCATTAAACTTGCTTTCAGATCAGCGTGAAATTGCACCCATCAGACTGCTTGCCACATTCGGGCTGAAACACACGCTTTCCTGTACCTCAGCTCATCAGAACAGCATCCAGACTGTGCAATGGCTACAGGTAAATACATGTCTTTACAGGTGACTTTGGCCTTTTCATAGCAAAAGGATTTGAGTATAGGAGCAGGGAGGTTCTACTGCAGTTGTACAGGGTCTTGGTGAGACCACACCTGGAGTATTGCGTACAGTTTTGGTCTCCTAATCTGAGGAAGGACATTCTTGCCATAGAGGGAGTACAGAGAAGGTTCACCAGACTGATTCCTGGGATGGCAGGACTTTCATATGAAGAAAGACTGGATAGACTCGGTTGTACTCGCTAGAATTTAGAAGATTGAGGGGGTGATCTTAAAGAAACTTACAAAAATTCATTAAGAGGTTGGACAGGCTAGATGCAGGAAGATTGTTCCCGATGTTGGGGAAGACCAGAACAAGGGGTCACACAGTTTAAGGATAAGGGGAAGTCTTTTAGGACCGAGATGAGAAAAAACATTTTTCACACACACAGAGTGGTGAATCTGTGGAACTCTCTGCCACAGAAGGTAGTTGAGGCCACAGTTCATTGGCTATATTTAAGAGGGAGTTAGATGTGGCCCTTGTGGCTAAAGGGATCAGGGGGTATGGAGAGAAGGCAGGTACAGGATACTGAGTTGGATGATCAGCCATGATCATATTGAATGGCGGTGCAGGCTCGAAGGGCCGAATGGCCTACTCCTGCACCTAATTTTCTACGTTTCATAAGCTCATAAGTGTTAGGAGCAGAATTAGACCATTCGGCCCATCTGGTCTACACCGCATTTAATCATGGCTGATCTATCTCTCCCTCTCAACCCCATTCTCCTGCCTTCGCCCAGCAACCCTTGACATCCGTGCTAAGCAAGAATCTATCAATCTCCTCCTTACAAACGTGTGTGGCACGGGGGTACAGTGGTAGAGCTGCAGCGCCGGTTTCCATCCCGACTACGGGTGCCTGTCTGTACGGAGTTTGCGTGGATTTTCTCCGAGGTCTTCGGTTTCCTCCCACACTCCAAAGATGTGCAGGTATGTAGGTTAATTGGCTTGGTGTAAATGTAAATTGTCCCTAGTGTGTGTCGGATAGAAACATAGAAACATAGAAATTAGGTGCAGGAGTAGGCCATTCGGCCCTTCGAGCCTGACCGC
The DNA here is from genome assembly GCA_036785375.1 of Leucoraja ocellata. Taxonomy (NCBI): domain Eukaryota; kingdom Metazoa; phylum Chordata; class Chondrichthyes; order Rajiformes; family Rajidae; genus Leucoraja; species Leucoraja ocellata. The sequence goes on along the minus strand of JAWMAR010000392.1, from coordinate 50,207 downwards.
CATTCAATATGATCATGGCTGATCATCCAACTCAGTATCCCGTACCTGCCTTCTCTCCATACCCCCTGATCCCCTTAGCCACAGGGCCACATCTAACTCCCTCTTAAATATAGCCAATGAAACTGGCCTCAACTACCCTCTGTGGCAGAGAGTTCCAGAGATTCACCACTCTCATGTGTGAAAAAAGTTCTCCTCATCTCGGTTTTAAAGGAATTCCCCCTTATCCTTAAGCTGTGACCCCTTGTCCTGGACTTCCGTAACATTGGGAACAATCTTCCTGCATCTAGCCTGTCCAACCCCTTAAGAATTTTGTAAGTTTCTATAAGATCCCCTCTCAATCTTCTAAATTCTAGAGAGTATAAACCAAGTCTATCCAGTCTTTCCTCATAAGACAGTCCTGACATCCCAGGAATCAGTCTGGTGAACCGTCTCTGCACTCCCTCGATGGCAATAATGTCCTTCCCTCAGATTTGGAGACCAAAACTGTACGCAATACTCCAGGTGTGGTCTCACCAAGACCCTGTACAACTGCAGTAGAACCTCCCTGCTCCTATACTCAAATCCTTTTGCAGGGTCGGTGGGCCGAAGGGCCCTGTTTCCACGCTGTATCTCTAAGCTAAACTAAAATATTCATTGACGGACTCCACAGCCTTCTGTGGCAATGAATCCACTAGTGGGATAGTCTAGGACCAGAGGCCACAGCCTCAGAATGAAAGGACGTCCCTTTGGAAAGGAGATGAGGAGGGATTTCCATTAGTCAGAGGCTGGTGAATCTGCGGAACTCATTGCCACAGTCAGCTGTGGAGGCCAACTCAACCTGTTTTTACCCAACATCCTTCAAAACCTGTCCTATCCATGTACCTGTCCAAATGTCTTCTAAATATTGTGATAGTTAGATTCTGGAGTAGTTCCAGAGGATTGGCGGGTAGCAAACGTAACCCCACTTTTTAAGAAGGGAGGGAGAGAGAAACGGGGAATTACAGACCAGTTAGCCTAACATCGGTAGTGGGGAAACTGCTAGAGTCAGTTATTAAAGATGGGATAGCAGCACATTTAGAAAGTGGTGAAATCATTGGACAAAGTCAGCATGGATTTACGAAAGGTAAATCATGTCTGACGAATCTTATAGAATTTTTCGAGGATGTAACTAGTAGCGTGGATAGGGGAGACCCAGTGGATGTGGGTGTATCTGGACTTCCAGAAGGCTTTCGACAAGGTCCCACATAAGAGATTAGTATACAAACTTAAAGCACATGGCATTGGGGTTCAGTATTGATGTGGATAGAGAAACTGGCTGGCAAACAGGAAGCAAAGAGTAGGAGTAAACGGGTCCTTTCACAATGGCAGGCAGTGACTAGTGGGGTACCGCAAGGCTCAGTACTGGGACCCCAGCTATTTACAATATATATTAATGATCTGGATGAGGGAATTGAAGGCAATATCTCCAAGTTTGCGATGACACTAAGCTGGGGGGCAGTGTTAGGTGTGAGGAGGATGCTAGGAGACTGCAAGGTGACTTGGATAGGCTGGGTGAGTGGGCAAATGTTTGGCAGATGCAGTTTAATGTGGATAAATGTGAGGTTATCCATTTTGGTCGCAAAAAACGGAAAGCAGATTATTATCTAAACGGTGGCCGATTGGGAAAGGGGGAGATGCAGCGAGACCTGGGTGTCATGGTACACCAGTCATTGAAGGTAGGCATGCAGGTGCAGCAGGCAGTAAAGAAAGCGAATGGCATGTTGGCTTTCATAGCAAGAGGATTTGAGTATAGGAGCAGGGAGGTTCTACTGCAGTTGTATAGGGTCTTGGTGAGACCACACCTGGAGTATTGCGTGCAGTTGTGGTCTCAAATCTGAGGAAGGACATTATTGCCATAGAGGGAGTGCAGAGAAGGTTCACCAGACTGATTCCTGGGATGTCAGGACTGTCTTATGAAGAAAGACTGGATAGACTTGGTTTATACTCTCTAGAGTTTAGGAGATTGAGAGGGGATCTTATAGAAACTTACAAAATTCTTAAGGGGTTGGACAGGCTAGATGCAGGAAGATTGTTTCCGAAGTTGGGGAAGTCCAGGACAAGGGGTCACAGCTTAAGGATAGGGGGGAAATCCTTTAAAACCGAGATGAGGAGAACTTTTTTCACACAGAGAGTGGTGAATCTCTGGAACTCTCTTCCACAGCGGGTAGTTGAGGCCAGTTCATTGGCTATATTTAAGAGGGAGTTAGATGTGGCCCTTATTGGCCAAGGGGATCAGAGGGTATGGAGAAAGGCAGGTACGGGATACTGAGTTGGATGATCAGCCATGATCATATTAAATGGCGGTGCAGGCTCGAAGGGCCGAATGGCCTACTCCTGCACCTAATTTCTATGTTTCTATGTTTCTATGTTTCTATAGTCCCAGCCTCAACTACCTCCTCTGGCAGCTTGTTCCATACACCCACTGCCCTTTGTGTGAAACCGTTGCTCCTCAGGTTCCTATTAACTCTTTCCCCTCTCACACCTTAAACTTACATGGTAAATGGTAGGGAATTGAAGAATGTAGGTGAACAGAGGATATGGGAATAACTGTGCACAGTTCCCTGAAAGTGGAATCTCATGTGGATAGGGTGGTAAAGAAAGCTTTTGGTGTGCTGGCCTTTATAAATCAGAGCATTGAGTATAGAAGTTGGGATGTAATGTTAAAATTGTACAAGGCATTGGTGAGGCCAATTCTGGAGTATGGTGTACAATTTTGGTCGCCCAATTATAGGAAGGATGTCAACAAAATAGAGAGAGTACAGAGGAGATTTACTAGAATGTTGCCTGGGTTTCAGCAACTAAGTTACAGAGAAAGGTTGAACAAGTTAGGGCTTTATTCTTTGGAGCGCAGAAGGTTAAGGGGGGACTTGATAGAGGTTTTTAAAATGATGAGAGGGATAGACAGAGTTGACGTGGAAAAGCTTTTCCCACTGAGAGTAGGGAAGATTCAAACAAGGGGACATGACTTGAGAATTAAGGGACTGAAGTTTAGGGGTAACATGAGGGGGAACTTCTTTACTCAGAGAGTGGTAGCGGGTGTGGAATGAGCTTCCAGTGAAGGTGGTGGAGGCAGGTTCGTTTTTATCATTTAAAAATAAATTGGATAGTTATATGGATGGGGAAGGGAATGGAAGGTTATGGTCTGAGCGCAGGTATATGGGACTAGGGGAGATTATGTGTTCGGCACGGACTAGAAGGGTCGAGATGGCCTGTTTCTGTGCTGTAATTGTTATATGGTTATATGGTTATGTCCTCTGGTTCTTGAATCCCCTACTCTGGGTAAAAGAGTTATTCTATCTATTTGCCTTGATTGAATGGCAGAGCAGACTTGAGGGGCCGAATGCCTAACTCTGCTCCTATGTCTCATGGCCCATCATCCGTAATCCCGAAAGACCGGATAGACTCGGCTTGTACTCGCTAGAATTCAGAAGATTGAGGGGGGATCTTATAGAAACTTAAAACATTCTTAAGGGGTTGGACAGGCTAGATGCAGGAAGATTATTCCCGATGTTGGGGAAGTCCAGAACAAGGGGTCACACAGTTTAAGGATAAGAGGGAAGTCTTTTAGGACCGAGATGAGAACATCATTTTTTACCCAGAGAGTGGTGAATCTGTGGAATTCTCTGCCACAGAAGGTAGTTGAGGCCACAGTTTCATTGGCTATATTTAAGAGGGAGTTAGATGTGGCCCTTGTGGCTAAAGGGATCAGGGGGTATGGAGAGAAGGCAGGTACGGGATACTGAGTTGGATGATCAGCCATGATCATATTGAATGGTGGTGCAGGCTCGAAGGGCCGAATGGCCTACTCCTGCACCTATTGTCTATGTCTCTATGTAATCCTCCCTGATTTGGTACTTTATACAAGCCATGTGACCAAGGTATTTAAATAAAGCAGAGATTGATGAGTTCTTTATTAGACAATAGATAATAGACAATAGACGACAGGTGCAGTAGTAGGCCATTCGGCCCTTCGAGCCAGCGCCGCCATTCAATGTGATCACGGCTGATCATCCCCAATCAGTACCCCGTTCCTGCCTTCTCCCCATATCCCCCGACTCCGCTATTTAGGTAGAAAGGTTCCAGGGAGAGAGCGGGAGAATGGGGGTTGAGAGGGAAAGATAGATTAGCCATTATGGATTGTCAGAGTAGACTTGATGGGCTGAATCCCGGGAATGAGTGGGTTGACATATGATGAGCGTTTGTTGGAACTGGGTCTCTTACTCGCTGGAGTTTTGAAGGATGAATTGAGGAATCTTTGAAAATTAACCGAATAATCTTCTTCTTATCGATTAGCCGTATACCCGTGCATAGATTAACGTATACCCGTGGCATAGTTCCTTGAAGGTGGAATCTCATATAGATAGGGTGGTAAAGAAAGCTTTTGGTATGCTAGCCTTTATAAATCAGAGCATTGAGTATAGAAGCTGGGATGTAATGTTTAAAATTGGCATTGGTGAGATCCAAATCTGGAGTATGGTGTACAAATTTTGGTTCGCCCAATTATAGGAAGGATGTCAACAAAATAGAGAGAGTACAGAGGAGATTTACTAGAATGTTGCCTGGGTTTCAACAACTAAGTTACAGAGATAGGTTGAATAAGTTAGGTCTTTATTCTCTGGAGCGCAGAAGGTTAAGGGGGGGACCTGATAGAGGTCTTTAAAATGATGAGAGGGATAGACAGAGTTGATGTGGACAAGCTTTTCCCTTTGAGAACAGGGAAGATTCAAACAAGAGGACATGACTTCAGAATTAAGGGACAGAAGTTTAGGGGTAATATGAGAGGGAACTTCTTTACTCAGAGAGTGGTAGCGGTGTGGAATGAGCTCCCAGTGGAAGTGGTGGAGGCAGGTTCATTGGTATCATTTAAAAATAAATTGGATAGGCATATGGATGAGAAGGGAATGGAGGGTTATGGTATGAGTGCAGGCAGGTGGGACTAAGGGGAAAAAAGTTGTTCGGCACGGACTTGTAGGGTCGAGATGGCCTGTTTCCGTGCTGTAATTGTTATATGGTTATATGGATTAGAAGATTAGAAGTTGTTGAGCCAAAGCTGAACACACCTCTTGGTATCTGCACAAAATGGTGGCTGTCTTGTGCGTGGTGGTGGAACGCATGGTGGAAAACGCTCTTATTTGACCCCACCGAATAGTGAAAGGCCTGGATAGAGCGGATGTTTCCACTGGTGGGAGAGTCTAGGCCCAGAGGGCACAGCCTCAAAATAAAAGGACCTACCTTTAGAATGGAGATTTAGATGAATTTCTTTAGCCAGAGGGTGGTGAATCTGTGGAATTCTTTGCCACAGACGGCTGTAGAGGCCACGTCAGGGATATACAGGTGCACAACCTTTTATCCGAAAGCCTTGGGACCAGACACTTGTCGGATTTCAGACATTTTCGGATTTCCGAATGGAAGATTTTTAGCGTAGATTAGGTAGGTAGCGCGGGCGGCTTGAAAAGTCTGGAGCAGCTGCCTCCTCCCCGGAGACCGGGAGAATCATTGCATAAATGTTAGTCAGTTAGTTTGGAGGGATTTTATGTGGTGGTGGTGGGAGTAGGGGTGAAGGGGGAAACTTTAATTCTTAGTCCCCTACCTGGTCGGCGACTCCCAACCTCGCGGAGCTGGGGGCTCCGTCCGGCCACGGGCGGCGCCGGTTGGAGATCCGACCCCGGCAACTCTACCCCTGGCTGCGCGGCTCCAAATCCAGCGACGCTCCGCGAACGTTGGGAGTCGGCGGCCACAGCGGTCCCGCTGCGACGCCGCCGACTCCCGACATTCGCGGAGCTGGGGCGTCCGGTCGCGGGCGGCGGTGGATTTGGAGCGCCTCGCAGCCAGGGGTAAAGTTGCCGGGGTCGGAGCTACAACCGGCGCCGCCCGCAGCCCCACCGGCCACAGCGCTGCGGAGCTTACTGCACGGCGACCCGGTAAGGCATTGACCGCTCCCCGCCTCCCCGACCAGGTAGGGGACTAAGAATTAAAGTTTACCCCTTCACCCCCCCTTCACATAAAAGCCCTCCAAACTAACTGACTAACATTTAAGCAATGATTTACAGATGTTTAAGTGTCTCCCGGTCTCCGGGGAGGAGGCAGCCGCTGCAGTAGTACAGACCTGGGTTGACCGTGGGTCGTTTCGGGTCAAGTTTGGCGCCAAACGCGAGCTTTGATGCGCAGACGACATCTGGAAAAAATGGCCGGTTTTCGGAGTTTTTCGGTTTCCGGAACACCGGATAAAAGGTTGTGCACCTGTATTTAATAATAATAATAATAATAATAATTTTATTAATAGAGCACTTTAAAAACAAACATAGCTGCAACAAAGTGCTGTACATCACTAACCATTGACAAAAACGTTAATACACACCAAAAATAACAATCAAAAGAAATAGTAGGAAAAGACATGTAAAATAAAGAAACATCAAAAACACCACAAACAGAAGCAAAGTCTCAGGCATGGTCAAAAGCCAGGGAGTACAAATGTAGAGATAGATAGATTCTTGATTAGTACGGGTGTCAGGGGTTATGGGGAGAAGGCAGGGGAGTGGGGTTAGGAGGGAGAGATAGATAAGGCTTGATTGAATGGCAGGGTAGACATGATGGGCTGAATGGCCTAATTCTGCTCCAACGTCAATAGACAATAGACAATAGGTGCAGGAGGAGGCCATTTGTCCCTTCAAGCCGACACCGCTATTCAATGTGATTGTGTCTGATCATCCCCAATCAGTACCCCGTTCCTGCCTTCTCCCCATATCCCCTGACTCCACTATCTTTAAGAGCCCTATCTAGCTCTCTCTTGAAAGCATCCAGTGAACCGGCCTCCACCTGAGGCAATCTGAGGCAGAGAATTCCACAGACCTCACAACTCTCTGTGAGAAAAGGTGTTTCCTCGTTTTATGGTCCATCACCCTTAATCCTCCTTAATTTCTCTAACATCAAGTAGGCCTTTGCTTTGCCTTTCTCTCCATCCCCTCCGTCCCAGTTCTCCCACCAGTCTTACTGTCTCCGACTACATTTTATCTCTGTGTCTCTCTCTGCCCTGCCATCAGTCTGAAGAAGGGTCTCGACCCGAAACGTCACCCATTCCTTCTCTCCAGAGATGCTGCCGGTCCCGCTGAGTTACTCCAGCATTTTGTGTCTATCCAGTTAATCCTCCCTTGTTTTGTCCTTGCTCACCCGCAGAAAAGAAGTTTCATGGAACGCTGGGAAGAGATTGCCGAGTTATCGATGCCAGTGAACAAAGGAGAGATTTCAGGTCCTTGACGATGGCTCCCTGGTGATTCTGTCTTGTCCGTGTCCGAGGATGAGGGTCTGTTCAAGTGTCGAGTGGGGAAGGACAGCACAGAGGACCTCTCTGTAACCAGCGTGGTTGTCTACAGTGAGTACTCTTCCTCTGCCGTCTGTGGCAGAAAATACCACAGATTCACCACCCACTGATTAACAAAATTCCACATCATCTCCTTCATGGAGGAAACGTCCTTTAATTCTGAGGCTGTGACCTCTGTGCCTAGACTCTCCCAGTCCACCCCCACACCCATCTCCCACGTTGAGGGCCCTTCAGGAAATTGATGAGGGTAACGCAGTGGATGTTGTGTATATGGACTTCAGTAAGGCCTTTGACAAGGTTCCTCATGGAAGGTTGGTTAAGAAGGTTCAATGGTTGGGTATTAATGGTGGAGTAGCAAGATGGATTCAACAGTGGCTGAATGGGAGATGCCAGAGAGTAATGGTGGATGGTTGTTTGTCAGGTTGGAGGCCAGTGACGAGTGGGGTGCCACAGGGATCTGTGTTGGGCCCCACTGTTGTTTGTCATGTACATCAATGATCTGGATGATGGTGTGGTATGCAGATGATACTAAGATAGGTGGGGTTGCGGGTAATGAAGTAGAGTTTCAAAGTCTACAGAGAGATTTATGCCAGTTGGAAGAGTGGGCCTGAAAGATGGCAGATGGAGTTTAATGCTGATAAGTGTGAGGTGCTACATCTTGGCAGGACAAATCAAAATAGGGACGTACATGGTAAATGGTAGGGAATTGAAGAATGTAGGTGAACAGAGGGATCTGGGAATAACTGTGCACAGTTCCCTGAAAGTGGAATCTCATGTAGATAGGGTGGTAAAGAAAGCTTTTGGTGTGCTGGCCTTTATAAATCAGAGCATTGAGTATAGAAGTTGGGATGTAATGTTAAAATTGTACAAGGCATTGGTGAGGCCAATTCTGGAGTATGGTGTACAGTTTTGGTCGCCTAATTATAGGAAGGATGTCAACAAAATAGAGAGAGTACAGAGGAGATTACTAGAATGTTGCCTGGGTTTCAGCAACTAAGTTACAGAGAAAGGTTGAACAAGTTAGGGCTTTATTCTTTGGAGCGCAGAAGGTTAAGGGGGGGACTTGATAGAGGTTTTTAAAATGATGAGAGGGATAGACAGAGTTGACGTGGAAAAGCTTTTCCCACTGAGAGTAGGGAAGATTCAAACAAGGGGACATGACATGAGAATTAAGGGATTGAAGTTTAGGGGTAACATGAGGGGGAACTTCTTTACTCAGAGAGTGGTAGCTGTGTGGAATGAGCTTCCCAGTGAAGGTGGTGGAGGCAGGTTCGTTTTTATCATTTAAAAATAAATTGGATAGTTATATGGATGGGAAGGGAATGGAGGGTTATGGTCTGAGCGCAGGTATATGGGACTAGGGGAGATTATGTGTTCGGCACGGACTAGAAGGGTCGAGATGGCCTGTTTCCGTGCTGTAATTGTTATATGGTTATATGGTTATATGGTTCAGCAATGCCAGATCCCACCTGATAGTTCAGTCCCGATTCCCGATCTCACAAGACAGACGCAAAATGCCGGAGTAACTCAGTGGGACAGGCAGCAACTCCGGAGAGAAGGAATGGGTGGTTTCTGTGTTTTGTGTTGAGACCCTTCTTCAGATTGGGAGACAGGGGAGAGGGAGACAGAGATATGGAAGGGTAAGGTGTGAAACTGAGAGATCAAAGCAGATTGTGATCCAGGAAATGTAAGCTGAGGGGAAGTTGACAACGAGGCATACAAACAGTAAAATGAATCAGGAGGACAGTGAGAAGAACTAGTCGGAGAACTAGGATGGGGGAGGGACGGGAAGACATGGAATGCAAGCGTTACTTCTGTGAAACTAATTGCCACCCGACGGCTGTGGAGGCCACAAGTCAGTGGATATTTTTAAGGCAGAGATAGATAGATTCCTGATTAGTGCGGGTGTCAGGGGTTATGGGGAGAAGGCAGGAGAATGGGGTTAGGAGGGAGAGATAGATCAGCCAAGATTGGATGGCGGTGTAGACTTGATGGGCCGAATGGCCTAATTCTACACCTATCACTTATGACCTTATGACCTTAGACTTGAAGGTAATAATAATAATAATATTAATTTTATTTATAGAGCACTTTAAAAACAAACATAGCTGCAACAAAGTGCTGTACATCACTAATCATTGACAAAAAAGTTAATACACACCAAAAATAACAATCAAAAGAAATAGTAGGAAAAGACATGTAAAATAAAGAAACATCAAAAAACACCACAAAAAGAAGCAAAGCCTCAGGCATGGTCAAAAGCCAGGGAGTACAAATGCGTTTTAACACTGGATTTGAAGGTAGAGACATCTATATTCATAGCACTGCCGAAACAAACATTGAAACATTGAAACATAGAAAATAGGTGCAGGAGGAGGCCATTCGGCCCTTCGAGCCAGCACCGCCATTCATTGTGATCATGGCTGATCGTCCCCAATCAATAACCCGTGGCCTGCCTTCTCCCCCATATCCCTTGATTCCACTTGCCCCCTAGAGCTCTATCTAACTCTCTCTTTAAATCCATCCAGTGATTTGGCCTCCACTGCCCTCTGCGGCAGGGAATTCCACAGATTCACAACTCTCTGGGTGGAAACGTTTTTTCTCACCTCAAGTCTTAAGTGGCCTCCCCTTTATTCTAAGACTGTGGCCCCTGGTTCTGGACTCGCCCAACATTGGGAACATTTTTCCCATAGAAACATAGAATGAGGTGCTGTTAGCCATATAACAATTACAGCACGGAAAACAGGCCATCTCCGGCCCTACAAGTCCGTGCCGAACAACTTTTTTTTCCCCTTAGTCCCCACCTGCCTGCACTCATACCATAACCCTCCATTCCCTTCTCATCCATATGCCTATCCAATTTATTTTTAAATGATACCAATGAACCTGCCTCCACCACTTCCACTGGAAGCTCATTCCACACCGCTACCACTCTCTGAGTAAAGAAGTTCCCCCTCATATTACCCCTAAACTTCCTGTCCCTTAATTCTGAAGTCATGTCCTCTTGTTTGAATCTTCCCTATTCTCAAAGGGAAAAGCTTGTCCACATCAACTCTGTCTATCCCTCTCATCATTTTAAAGACCTCTATCAAGTCCCCCCCTTAACCTTTTCTGCGCTCCAGAGAATAAAGACCTAACATTCAACCTATCTCTGTAACTTAGTTGTTGAAACCCAGGCAACATTCTAGTAAATCTCCTCTGTACTCTCTCTATTTTGTTGACATCCTTCCTATAATTGGGCGGACCAAAATTGTACACCATACTCCAGATTTGGTCTCACCAATGTCTTGTACAATTTTAACATTACATCCCAGCTTCTATACTCAATGCTCTGATTTATAAAGGCTAGCATACCAAAAGCTTTCTTTACCACCCTATCTATATGAGATTCCACCTTCAAGGAACTATGCACGGTTATACCTAGATCCCTCTGTTCAACTGTATTCTTCAATTCCCTACCATTTACCATGTACGTCCTATTTTGATTTGTCCTGCCAAGGTGTAGCACCTCACATTTATCAGCATTAAACTCCATCTGCCATCTTTCAGCCCATTTTTCCAAATGGCCTAAATCACTCTGTTCTTCCAGTTTGCATGATAAAATGCTGGAAGTTATAAAGCCTTAGATCATCTGCATTGTTATCTCCGCTGCTGCTCTGTGCTGTGGACACTGATCCATCTTCCCCGCAGAGTCGCCCAGCAAGCCGGTGCTAAAGGAGAGATTCCTGACGTTCACAAGCTGGAGCACTGTCTGAGGTAACATCAGCTTCGGGGGGAGCAGGGGTCCAATCTCACCCCGGCCACTCCCCCTTCCATCGACCTCCATCTACACCTCACGCTGCCTCGGCAATGCCAGCAGCATCATCAAGGACCAGGTCTCACCCCGGCCACTCCCTCTTCTCCCCTCTCCCATCGGGCAAGAGGTTACAGAAAATGTGAAAACAAACGCACACCTCCAGATTCAGGGACAGTTTCTTCCCAGCTGTTATCAGGCAACTGATCCATCAATAGACAATAGACAATAGGTGCAGGAGTAGGCCATTCTGCCCTTCGAGCCTGCACCGCCATTCAATATAATCATGGCTGATCATCCAACTCAGTATCCCCGTACCTGCCTTCTCTCCATACCCCCTGATCCCTTTAGCCACAAGGGCCACATCTAACTCCCTCTTAAATATAGCCAATGAACTGGCCTCAACTACCTTCTGTGGGCAGAGAATTCCACAGATTCACCACTCTCTGTGTGAAAAATGTTTTTCTCATCTCAGTCCTAAAGATTTCCCCCTTATCCTTAAACTGTGACCCGTTGTTCTGGACTTCCCCAACATCAGGAACAATCTTCCTGCATTTAGCCTGTCAAACCCCTTAAGAATTTTGTAAGTTTTTATAAGATCCCCCCTCAATCTTCTAAATTCTAGCGAGTACAAGCCGAGTCTATCCAGTCTTTTCTTCATATGAAAGTCCTGACATCCCAGGAAATCAGTCTGGTGAACCTTCTCTGTACTCCCTCTATGGCAAGAATGTCTTTCCTCAGATTAGGAGACCAAAACTGTACGCAATACTCCAGGTGTGGTCTCACCAAGACCCTGTACAACTGCAGTAGAACCTCCCTGCTCATATCCCCTGACTCCGCTATTTTTATGAGGCTCATCTAGCTCTCTCCTGAAAGTATCCAGAGGAACCGGCCTCCACCGAATGCTCTGAGGCAGAGAATTCCCACAGACTCACCCACTCTCCTGTGAGAAAAAGTGTTTCCTCGTCTCCGCCATCCTATCACAACTACGGAGGCACAGCGGTAGAGTTGCTGCCTTACAGCGCTGGAGTACTAAGTTCAATTGTAAAGTTGGCGTGAAGATATGTTGAGCTTTCTCGACGGCCAGCCTCTGATTTTCCCATTTTTTCCTCCCAGATTGGGACGTGCATCTCTAACGATGGCCACCCTATCAGTAACATTACTTGGTACAAGGATGGCAAAGAGGTGGTTGAAAGCAGGAACGGTGAGAAACCAGCTGGTGAGATCACTACCTTCATAGCAAAGAAAAGGCTTTCAGTTGCACCAGTCTTTCACAACCTCAGATATATCATAGGACACATAGACATAGAAACATAGGAATTAGGTGCAGGAGTATGGCCATTCGGCCCTTCGAGCCTGCACCGCCATTCAATATGATCATGGCTGATCATCCAACTCAGTATCCCGTACCTGCCTTCTCTCCATACCCCCTGATCCCTTTAGCCACAAGGGCCACATCTAACTCCCTCTTAAATATAGCCAATGAACTGTGGCCTCAACTACCCTCTGTGGCAGAGAGTTCCAGAGATTCACCACTCTCTGTGTGAAAAAAGTTCTTCTCATCTCGGTTTTAAAGGATTTCCCCCTTATCCTTAAGCTGTTAACCCTTGTCCTGGACTTCCCCAACATCGGGAACAATCTTCCTGCATCTAGCCTGTCCAACCCCTTAAGAATTTTGTAAGTTTCTATAAGATCCCCTCTCAATCTCCTAAATTCTAGAGAGTATAAACCAAGTCTATCCAGTCTTTCTTCATAAGACAGTCCTGACATCCCAGGAGTAGAATATCAGGAGTGGGATTAGGCCATTCGGCCCATCAAGTCTACTCCGCCATTCAATCATGGCTGATCTATCTCTCCCTCCGAACCCCATTCTCCTGCCTTCTCCCCATAACCCCTGACACCCGTACTAATCAAGAATCTATCTATCTCTTGCTTGAAAATATCCACTGACTTGACCTCCACAGCCATCTGCAGCAATGAATTCCACAGATTCACCACCCTCTGACTCAATAAATTCCTCCTCATTTCCTTCCTAGAGGAACGTCCTTTAATTCTGAGACTATGCCCTCCGATCCTAGACTCTCCCACTAGTGGAAACATCCTCTCCACTTCCACTCTATCCAGGCCTTTCACTATTCTGTATGTTTCAATGAGGTCCCCCCCTCATCCTTCTAAACTCCAGCGAGTACAGGCCCAGTGCCGACATCATCATACGTTAATCCACTTATCCCCAGGATCAGCCCAACAAGTCTACTCTACAATTCAATCATGGCTGATCTATCTTTCCCTCTCAACCCCTTTCTCCTGCCCTCTCCCCGTAACCTTTTCTGCCCTTCCTAATCAAAAACACACCAATCTCTGTTTTAAAAATACTTCATGTCTTATCCCTTATGAAAGGCACCTTATGTCTCCACATCTACTCTATCTAGACCTTTCATTATTTGTTAATGTTGCTTAATGATTTATTTTTAATGATGCAAAGACATAGTTTTACATCAATTCATTAGAGGCGTAGAGTGACACAGTGTGGATACAGGCCCTTCAGCCCAACTTGCCCACACCGGCCAACATGTCCCATCTACACTAGTCACAGAGTGATACAGTGTGGAAACAGGCACTTCAGCCCAACTTGCCCACACCGGCCAACATGCCCCAGCTACACTAGTCCCACCTAGTCCATATCCCTCCAGGACAAGGGGTCACAGCTTAAGGATAAGGGGGAAGTCTTGAAGAAAGACTGGATAGACTCGGTTTGTACTCGCTAGAATTTAGAAGATTGAGGGGGGATCTTAAAGAAACTTACAAAATTCATTAAGGGATTGGGCAGGCTAGATGCTGGAAGATTGTTCCCGATGTTGGGGAAGTCCAGAACAAGGGGTCACACAGTTTAAGGATAAGGGGGAAGTCTTTTAGGACCGAGATGAGAAAATCATTTTTCACACAGAGAGTGGTGAATCTCTGGAACTCTCTGCCACAGAAGGCAGTTGAGGCCACAGTTCATTGGCTATATTTAAGAGGGAGTTAGATGTGGCCCTTGTGGCTGAAGGGATCAGGGGGTATGGAGAGAAGGCAGATACGGGATACTGAGTTGGATGATCAGCCATGATCATATTGAATGGCGGTGCAGGCTGGAAGGGCCGAATGGCCTACTCCTGCACCTATTTTCTATGTTTTGTATTGTATTGTATTGTATTGAAAATTTATTATCATTATCTCAATTTGAGGCAACAAAATGAATTTCCCTTACAGGCAGTATCATAAAACAAAATCATTAAAACATTTTTTTTTTAAACCACAAATAAATAAATAAATAAATAATAAATGAGTAAATAAATAAATAAAACATATTAAAAATAAAATTGAAATTGAATTTAAAAAAAAGCACAAACACAGAAAGTCCACGACACAACATAACTATATAACCATATAACAATTACAGCACGGAAACAGGCCATCTCGGCCCTACAAGTCCATGCCGAACAAATTTTTTTTTCCCCTTAGTCCCACCTGCCTGCACTCATACCATAACCCTCCATTCCCTTCTCATCCATATGCCTATCCAATTTATTTTTAAATGATACCAATGAACCTGCCTCCACCACTTCCAGTGGGAGCTCATTCCACACCGCCACCACTCTCTGCGTAAAGAAGTTCCCCCTCATATTACCCCTAAACTTCTGTCCCTTAATTCTGAAGTCATGTCCTCTTGTTTGAATCTTCCCTATTCTCAAAGGGGAAAGCTTGTCCACATCAACTCTGTCTATCCCTCTCATCATTTTAAAGACCTCTATCAGGTCCCCCCTTAACCTTCTGCGCTCCAGAGAATAAAGACCTAACTTATTCAACCTATCTCTGTAACTTAGTTGTTGAAACCCAGGCAACAGTCTAGTAAAAACTCACATAAATGGCACCAAGGTGAGGATGGCACCATAGATGGCACCGAACATCATGTTTCTATGTTTCTTAACGTCCTACCCATGTACTTGTCGAACTGTTTCTTAAATGATGGGATAGTCCCAGCCTCCACTACCTCCCCTGACAGCTCGTTCCATACACCCGCCACCCTTTGTGTGGAAAAGTTGCCCCTCAGATTCCTACTGAATCTTTTCCCCCCTTCACCTTAAATCTGTGTCCTCTGGTCCTCGATTCACCTACTCTGGGCAAGAGACCTATTCCTCTTGTGATGTTGTACACCTCTATAAGATCACCCCTCATCCTCCTGCGCACCATGGAATAGAGACCCAGGCCTGCTCAACCTCTCCCTGTGGCTCAAGAGTGCTTTAAAACAATGTCATGCTTGACGTAATGCTCTGCCTCTGTATAACCATATAACCATATAACAATTACAGCACGGAAACTGGCCATCTCGACCCTTCTAGTCCGTGCCGAACACATAATCTCCCCTAGTCCCATATACCTGCGCTCAGACCATAACCCTCCATTCCCTTCCCATCCATATAACTATCCAATTTATTTTTAAATGATAAAAATGAACCTGCCTCCACCACCTTCACTGGAAGCTCATTCCACACAGCTACCACTCTCTGAGTAAAGAAGTTCCCCCTCATGTTACCCCTAAACTTCAGTCCCTTAATTCTCATGTCATGTCCCCTTGTTTGAATCTTCCCTACTCTCAGTGGGAAAAGCTTTTCCACGTCAACTCTGTCTATCCCTCTCATCATTTTAAAAACCTCTATCAAGTCCCCCCTTAACCTTCTGCGCTCCAAAGAATAAAGCCCTAACTTGTTCAACCTTTCTCTGTAACTTAGTTGCTGAAACCCAGGCAACATTCTAGTAAATCTCCTCTGTACTCTCTCTATTTTGTTGACATCCTTCCTATAATTAGGTGACCAAAATTGTACACCACACTCCAGAATTGGCCTCACCAATGCCTTGTACAATTTTAACATTACATCCCAACTTTTTATTTGCAGAAGCGCAGGTCGAAGTCCACATTATAAAGAACCAGAACACACAGCTTTACACAACGGAGTCGACGCTGTCCTATACTCTGACAAAGAAGGATGTCAGTGCGGTCTTTGAGTGTCTAGTGGTCTTTATTTCCCAAGGAGGGTGCGTGGTGCAGAGGACCAGGTCCATTCGGGTCGACGTGCATTGTGAGTGTCAATTCTGCCCACCCCTTGTCAGTCCCAAGAACGCCCTTCCCCCTGGCAGACCATTCCTTCACCTGCCTTCCACCAACTGTACACAACAGCACACAATGGGTGGCACGCTGGCGCAGTGGTAGAGTTGCTGCCTCACAGCGCCAGAGACCCGTCTGTTTGCACCAGTTTGTACATTCCTCCCTCCCACTGTGACCTGCGTGGGTTTTCTCCGGGATCTCTGGTTTCCTCCCACACTCACATAGAAACATAGAAACATAGAAATTAGGTGCAGGAGTAGGCCATTCGGCCCTTCGAGCCTGCACCGCCATTCAATATGATCATGGCTGTTCATCCAACTCAGTATCCCGTACCTGCCTTCTCTCCATACCCTCTGATCCCCTTGGCCACAAGGGCCACATCTAACTCCCTCTTAAATATAGCCAATGAACTGTGGCCTCAACTACCCTCTGTGGCAGAGAGTTCCAGAGATTCACCACTCTCTGTGTGAAAAACGTTCTCCTCATCTCGGTTTTAAAGGATTTCCCCCTTATCCTTAAGCTGTGACCCCTTGTCCTGGACTTCCCCAACATCGGGAACAATCTTCCTGCATCTAGCCTGTCCAACCCCTTAAGAATTTTGTAAGTTTCTATAAGATCCCCTCTCAATCTCCCAAATTCTAGAGAGTATAAACCAAGTCTATCCAGTCTTTCTTCATAAGACAGTCCTGACATCCCAGGAATCAGTCTGGTGAACCGTCTCTGCACTCCCTCTATGGCAATAATGTCCTTCCTCAGATTTGGAGACCAAAACTGTACGCAATACTCCAGGTGTGGTCTCACCAAGACCCTGTACAACTGCAGTAGAACCTCCCTGCTCCTTTACTCAATCTCACAGGACGTACAGGGTTGGTATAATTATATAAATGTAAAATTGTCCCCAGTGTGTGTAGGATAGTGTTAGTGTGCGGGGATCGCTGGTCGGCACGGACCCGGGGGGCCGAAGGGCCTGTTTCCGTGCTGTATCTCCAAACTAAACTAAACTAAACTAAACTAATGGCATGGGATTCTTTGAGCCCATCTCTGAAGGCAGAGGGGTCTTGCTTTAGTTTGTTAGCACAGCATTGAAGATTGACACAAAATGCTGGAGTAACTCAGCGGGACAGGCAGCATCTCTGGAGAGAAGGAATGGGTGACGTTTCAGGTCAAGACGATAGAAAAAGGGGCTCGACCAGAAACGTCACCCATTCCTTCTCTCCGGAGATGATGCCTGAGTTACTCCAGCTTTTTGTGTCTATCTATGATTTAAACCAGCATCTGCAGTTCCTTCCTCCACATTGAAGGACATGTCTAATTCCCCCACATTGAAGGACATTATCTAAATGGTGGCCGACTAGGAAAAGGGGAGATGCAGCGAGACCTGGGTGTCATGGTACACCAGTCATTGAAGGTAGGCATGCAGGTGCAGCAGGCAGTGAAGAAAGCGAATGGTATGTTAGCTTTCATAGCAAAAGGATTTGAGTATAGGAGCAGGGAGGTTCTACTGCAGTTGTACAGGGTCTTGGTGAGACCACACCTGGAGTATTGCGTACAGTTTTGGTCTCCAAATCTGAGGAAGGACATTATTGCCATAGAGGGAGTGCAGAGACGGTTCACCAGACTGATTCCTGGGATGTCAGGACTGCCTTATGAAGAAAGACTGGATAGACTTGGTTTATACTCTCTAGAATTTAGGAGATCGAGAGGGGATCTTATAGAAACTTACAAAATTCTTAAGGGGTTGGACAGGCTAGATGCAGGAAGATTGCTCCCGATGTTGGGGAAGTCCAGGACAACGGGTCACAGCTTAAGGATAAGGGGGAAATCCTTTAAAACCGAGATGAGAAGAACTTTTTTCACACAGAGAGTGGTGAGTCTCTGGAACTCTCTGCCACAGAGGGTAGTTGAGGCCACAGTTCATTGGGTATATTTAAGAGGGAGTTAGATGTGGCCCTTGTGGCTAAGGGGATCAGAGGGTATGGAGAGAAGGCAGGTACGGGATACTGAGTTGGATGATCAGCCATGATCATATTGAATGGCGGTGCAGGCTCGAAGGGTCGAATGGCCTACTCCTGCACCTAATTTCTATGTTTCTATGTTTCTATGTGTTTCTCCCTGTGCATGTTTAGTGAACAGCCTTCCATGTAATATTTGGCCTGACCATGTGGTGGCGGTGTTGGACCAGTTTGGAACGTGAGCCAGCACATTCAGGTAGACAATATCTTTGACACAGAATGCTGGAGTAACTCAGTGGGACAGGCAGCATCTCCGGAGAGAAGGAATGGGTAACGTTTTGGGTCTGGACCCTTCTACAGACCCAATTTGTACCATGGACAGTGTCAGAAGCATGCTGCTGTGCCTGGTTTAGATAGTTTAGTTTATTGTCACGTGTGCCGAGGTACAGTGAAAAGCTTTTGTTGCATGTTAACCAGTCAACAGAAAGACATTATATGATTACAATCGAGCCGTCCACAGTGTACAGATGCATGATGAGGGAACAGAATTTTTTTAAAATGTTATATATTATTTATTTATTTATTTATTAAAAGCATTGTACATACATAGAAACATAGAAAATAGGTGCAGGAGTAGGCCATTCGGCCCCTCGAGCCTGCACCGCCATTCAATATGATCATGGCTGATCATCCAAACTCAGTATCCCGTACCTGCCTTCTCTCCATACCCTCTGATCCCCTTAGCCACAAGGGCCACATCTAACTCCCTCTTAAATATAGCCAATGAACTGTGGCCTCCACTACCCTCTGCGGCAGAGAGTTCCAGAGATTCACCACTCTCTGTGTGAAAAAAAGTTCTTCGCATCTCGGTTTTAAAGGATTTCCCCCTTATCGTTAAGCTGTGACCCCTTGTCCTGGACTTCCCCAACATCGGGAGCAATCTTCCTGCATCTAGCCTGTCCAACCCCTTAAGAATTTTGTAAGTTTCTATAAGATCCCCTCTCAATCTCCTAAATTCTAGAGAGTATAAACCGTGTCTATCCAGTCTTTCTTCATAAGACAGTCCTGACATCCCAGGAATCAGTCTGGTGAACCGTCTCTGCACTCCCTCTATGGCAATAATGTCTTTCCTCAGATTTGGAGACCAAAACTGTACGCAATACTCCAGGTGTGGTCTCACCAAGACCCTGTACAACTGCAGTAGAACCTCCCTGCTCCTATACTCAAATCCTTTTGCTATGAAAGCTAACATACCATTCGCTTTCTTCACTGCCTGCTGCACCTGCATGCCTACCTTCAATGACTGGTGTACCATGACACCCAGGTCTCGCTGCATCTCCCCTTTTCCTAGTCGGCCACCAATTAGATAATAGTCTGTTTTATCTGCTTTATATAAGAAGAGAAGAATGAGGATAGCAGTGCAGTGTAGTCCGCAGTAGTTGGCGTTAAATGAATGACGATGTCTAAGTAGACTGCGTGCTTGCGAATGTGAAAAAAAAAAAAAAAGAAAGAAAAGAAAGCCAGGCCCCAAAGAGAAGAGGGAGTACAGAGAAGGTTCACCAGACTGATTCCTGGGATGTCAGGACTTTCATATGAAGAAAGACTGGATAGACTCGGTTTGTACTTGCTAGAATTTAGAAGATTGAGGGGGGGATCTTATAGAAACTTTCAAAATTCTTAAGGGGTTGGACAGGCTAGATGCAGGAAGATTGTTCTCGATGTTGGGGAAGTCCAGAACAAGGGGTCACAGCTTAAGGATAAGGGGGAAATCCTTTAAAACTGAGATGAGAAGTACTTTTTCCACACAGAGAGTGGTGAATCTCTGGAACTCTCTGCCACAGAAGGTAGTCGAGGCCACAGTTCATTGGCTATATTTAAGAGGGAGTTAGATGTGGCCCTTGTGGCTAAGGGGATCAGAGGGTATGGAGAGAAGGCAGGTACAGGATACTGAGTTGGATGACCAGCCATGATCATATTGAATGGCGGTGCATGCTCGAAGGGCCAAATGGCCTACTCCTGCACCTAATTTCTATGTTTCTATGTTTCTAAAGGGATCAGGGGGTATGGAGAGAAGGCAGGTACAGGATACTGAGTTGGATGATCAGCCTTGATCATATTGAATGGCGGTGCGGGCTCGAAGGGCCGAATGGCCTACTCCTGCACCTATTTTCTATGTTTCAATGTTAAGAAGGGTAAGTAAATATATCTAAAGGTAGAGCTAAACGAAATAGAAAGGGAATGTGCCTAATTCGTCACAATTCACACCCATCACCTAGTTCTAAATCACTTCCTTTCCAGGGTGTGTTGCACCATATTACACTTGCAACAAATCAATAAAAGGTGACCATATTCTTAAGAATTGTTCTTGTTTTCCTGCTAGAACGAGTCTCATTTCCTCGAGATGTAATATTTCCGACATATTTGTGATCCACATTTTAAACGTTGGGATAGGAGCGTTTGGCCGATATCAAACCATAGTTTAGGAAACATCTTTGAAATATCGTTAGTTCAGAACAGGCTTCCCTTGCTCCGAAAATAATCAATTCTGTATTTGGGTCCAAACTTAATTTAAATATTTTTGAAAAGCTTTCAAAAATTTCCTTCCAATATTTCCAAGTTTTGCACAGGAAACACATGAGTGTGCTATTGTTGCCTCTTGAGTTAGACACTTATCACAGATGGGGGAGACATTTGGAAACAAAGTTAGTTTTGTTTTTGAGTAATATAATCTGTGTACAATTTTAAATTCGATCAGTGTGCATCTAACGTTAATCGAACATTTGTGTACATGACGTCAGTGGTGGGCAAATTAATGGAAAGAATACTTAGAGATAATATATATAAGCATCTGGATAAACAGGGTCTGATTAGGAACAGTCAACATGGATTTGTGCCTGGAAGGTCATGTTTGACTAATCTTCTTTAATTTTTTGAAGATGTTACTCGGGAAATTGATGAGGGTAAAGCAGTGGATGTTGTGTATATGGACTTCAGTAAGGCTTTTGACAAGGTTCCTCATGGAAGGTTGGTTAAGAAGGTTCAATGGTTGGGTATTAATGGTGGAGTAGCAAGATGGATTCAACAGTGGCTGAATGGGAGATGCCAGAGAGTAATGGTGGATGGTTGTTTGTCAGGTTGGAGGCCAGTGACGAGTGGGGTGCCACAGGGATCTGTGTTGGGTCCACTGTTGTTTGTCATGTACATCAATGATCTGGATGATGGTGTGGTAAATTGGATTAGTAAGTATGCAGATGATACTAAGATAGGTGGGGTTACGGGTAATGAAGTAGAGTTTCAAAGTCTACAGAGAGATTTATGCCAGTTAGAAGAGTGGGCTGAAAGATGGCAGATGGAGTTTAATGCTGATAAGTGTGAGGTGCTACATCTTGGCAGGACAAATCAAAATAGGACGTACATGGTAAATGGTAGGGAATTGAAGAATGTAGGTGAACAGAGGGATCTGGGAATAACTGTGCACAGTTCCCTGAAAGTGGAATCTCATGTAGATAGGGTGGTAAACAAAGCTTTTGATGTGCTGGCCTTTATAAATCAGAGCATTGAGTATAGAAGTTGGGATGTAATGTTAAAATTGTACAAGGCATTGGTGAGGCCAATTCTGGAGTATGGTGTACAATTTTGGTCGCCTAATTATAGGAAGGATGTCAACAAAATAGAGAGAGTACAGAGGAGATTTACTAGAATGTTGCCTGGGTTTCAGCAACTAAGTTACAGAGAAAGGTTGAACAAGTTAGGGCTTTATTCTTTGGAGCGCAGAAGGTTAAGGGGGGACTTGATAGAGGTTTTTAAAATGATGAGAGGGATAGACAGAGTTGACGTGGAAAAGCTTTTCCCACTGAGAGTAGGGAAGATTCAAACAAGGGGACATGACTTCAGAATTAAGGGACTGAAGTTTAGGGGTAACATGAGGGGGAACTTCTTTACTCAGAGAGTGGTAGCTGCGTGGAATGAGCGTCCAGTGAAGGTGGTGGAGGCAGGTTCGTTTTTATCATTTAAAAATAAATTGGATAGTTATATGGACGGGAAGGGAATGGAGGGTTATGGTCTGAGCGCAGGTATATGGGACTAGGGGAGATTATGTGTTCGGCACGGACTAGAAGGGTCGAGATGGCCTGTTTCCGTGCTGTAATTGTTATATGGTTATATGGTTATAATGGTGGGTCCACAGTGGATATAATGTACGGTGGGCAGTGCTGGGACTATGAGAGGTCGCCGCCATTCTGAGCCCTGGACGTCTTGCTCCTATTCACTCCACAGATGCGATCGAGAACGTTGAGATAGAGGTGGAACCTTCAGACGAATTGATCGATGAAGGGGAGAGTATCACGCTGAAATGCAGAGCTGACACCAACCCGCCACCGATTGAGTACATGTGGGAAAAGGATGTGAGTAGTGGAATCTTACTATTTTACTTCGGAGTCATGTGAGTGAATCTGTGAAGATTTCAAAGCTCTGCGATTTCATGCTGTGGAACGAGTCCACACAGCACAACTGCATCAATTGACCACAGATGATAGTGCATACAGACATGACATGGATTTAAAACATGTTGATGCTATTTAATGAACAAATAATAATAGACGTGCGTGCGCACTGAGTGGGCGAGCCTGCCTGAATCCAATGCATAGAGGTGGGAGTGGTGTTGGTTCATAGTTCCAGAGAGTCCTCAGGATCATCTCCTCCCCTCCCTAGTTTCACCATTCTCTGACTCGTAGTTCAGGGCATAGTGTGGATAAATGTGAGGTTATCCGTTTTGGTGGCAAAAACGGGAAAGCAGACTATTATCTAAATGGTGGCCGATTGGGAAAGGGGGAGATGCAGCGAGACCTGGGTGTCATGGTACACCAGTCATTGAAGGTAGGCATGCAGGTGCAGCAGGCAGTAAAGAAAGCGAATGGTATGTTAGCTTTCATTGCAAAAGGATTTGAGTATAGGAGCAGGGAGGTTCTACTGCAGTTGTACAGGGTCTTGGTGAGACCACACCTGGAGTATTGCGTACAGTTTTGGTCTCCAAATCTGAGGAAGGACATTATTGCCATAGAGGGAGTGCAGAGAAGGTTCACCAGACTGATTCCTGGGATGTCAGGACTGTCTTATGAAGAAAGACTGGATAGACTTGGTTTATACTCTCTAGAATTTAGGAGATTGAGAGGGGATCTTATAGAAACTTACAAAATTATTAAGGGGTTGGACAGGCTAGATGCAGGAAGATTGTTCCCGATGTTAGGGAAGTCCAGGACAAGGGGTCACAGCTTAAGGATAAGGGGGAAATCCTTTAAAACCGAGATGAGAAGAACTTTTTTCACACAGAGAGTGGTGAATCTCTGGAACTCTCTGTCACAGAGGGTAGTTGAGGCCAGTTCATTGGCTATATTTAAGAGGGAGTTAGATGTGGCCCTTGTGGCTAAGGGGATCAGGGGGTATGGAGAGAAGGCAGGTACGGGATACTGAGTTGGATGATCAGCCATGATCATATTGAATGGCGGTGCAGGCTCGAAGGGCCGAATGGCCTACTCCTGCACCTAATTTCTATGTTTCTATGTTTCTAGTGTGCAGGAAGGGGATTTCACATACTTGTTTACACCGAAGATAGACACAAAATGCTGGAGTAACTCAGCGGGACAGGCAGCATCTCTGGAGAGAAGGAATGGGTGACGTTTCTTGTCGAGACTCTTCCACACTCTAACTCCCTCTGGCTTTATATTTCACTCCTCTCCTCTATCTGACACTTTTTTCTGGTCCCCTAACCATCTCTCACCTTTGTCCACCCATCTGCCATTCAACCCCTCCCTCCCCACCCCCTCTCCTGTATCTACCTATCACTTGCCATATTTTGTCCCACGCCCACCTCTCTTCCTGTTTCCACACCCCTACTGCGATCCGTCTGATGAAGGGTTCAGGGGTGTCACGGTGGCACAGCGGTAGAGTTGCTGCCTCACGGCGCCAGAGAACCGGGTTCCATCCCGACTATGGGCACTGTCTGTACGGAGTTTGCACGTTCTCCCCGTGACCTGCGTGGGTTTTCTCCGAGATCTTCGGTTTCCTCCCACACTCTGAAGGTAAGATAGACACAGGCAGCGTCTCTGGAGAGAAGGCATGGGTGACGTTTCTACAGCAGTCCAAAGAAGGTCTCGACCCGAAACATCACCGGCAGTCTGAAGAAGGGACCTCACTGACACTTAGCAAATAGTGAAAGGCCTGGATAGAGTGGACGTGGAGAGGATGTTTCCACTGGTGGGAGAGTCTAGGACTAGAGGTCACAGCCTCAAAATTAAAGGACATTCCTTTCGGAACGAGATGAGGAGGAATTTATTTAACCAGAGAGTGATGAATCTGTGGAATTCTTTGCCACAGAAGGCTGTGGTGGACATCAATGTATATTTTTAAGGCAGAGATAGTCAGGGGGAGAAGGCAGGAGAATGGGGTTAGGAGGGAGATATCGATCAGCCATGATTGAATGGCGTGGTATCCGATGGGCCGAATGGCCTAATTCTGCTCCTTACACTAATATAAACATATAACAATTACAGCACGGAAACAGGCCATCTCGGCCCTACAAGTCCGTGCCGAACAACTTTTTTTCCCCCTTAGTCCCACCTGCCTGCACTCATACCATAACCCTCCATTCCCTTCTCATCCATATGCCTATCCAATTTATTTTTAAATGATACCAATGAACCTGCCTCCACCACTTCCACTGGAAGCCCATAGTTCCCCCTCATATTACCCCTAAACTTCTGTCCCTTAATTCTGAAGTCATGTCCTCTTGTTTGAATCTTCCCTATTCTCAAAGGGAAAAGCTTGTCCACATCAACTCTGTCTATCCCTCTCATCATTTTAAAGACCTCTATCAAGTCCCCCCTTAACCTTCTGCGCTCCAGAGAATAAAGACCTAACTTATTCAACCTATCTCTGTAACTTAGTTGTTGAAACCCAGGCAACATTCTAGTAAATCTCCTCTGTACTCTCTGTCAAATGAACCAGCATCTGCAGTTTCTTCCTGTCGAGTGTTAAAGGGGATGGGTTGGCCATGCCAGGACATTGCTGACTCTTGGATCTGGGTCTCAGGGGAAGCAGTTAGGCACCTTGGACCAGTACACCATCCAGGCGGTGAGCAAGAGGGATGAAGGAGGTTACCAGTGCACCGTCTTCGACTTCAATTTCAACAAGCGATCGGCCCAGAAGGAGATCCGAGTGAAGGGTAAGTCCCAACTCACCCATCTAGTCCCTGTCTATCTCACCCGCCTAGTCCTTGTCTATCTCACCCATCTAATCCCAGTCCCCTCACCCATCTAATCCCAGTCCCCTCACCCATCTAATCCCAGTCCCCTCACCCATCTAATCCCAGTCCCCTCACCCATCTAATCCCAGTCCCAACTCACCCATCTAATCCCAGTCCCAATTCACCCATCTAATCCCAATCCCAACTCACCCATCTAATCCCAGACCCAACTCACCCATCTAATCCCAGTCCCCTCACCCGTCTAATCCCAATCCCAACTCACCCATCTAATCCCAGTCCCCTCACCCATCTAATCCCAGTCCCCTCACCCATCTAATCCCAGTCCCCTCACCCATCTAATCCCAGTCCCCTCACCCATCTAATCCCAGTCCCCTCACCCATCTAATCCCAGTCCCAACTCACCCATCTAATCCCAGTCCCAATTCACCCATCTAATCCCAATCCCAACTCACCCATCTAATCCCAGACCCAACTCACCCATCTAATCCCAGTCCCCTCACCCGTCTAATCCCAATCCCAACTCACCCATCTAATCCCAGTCCCCTCACCCATCTAATCCCAGTCCCCTCACCCATCTAATCCCAGTCCCCTCACCCGTCTAATCCCAGTCCCAATTCACCCATCTAATCCCAGTCCCCTCACCCGTCTAATCCCAGTCCCAATTCACCCATCTAATCCCAGTCCCCTCACCCATCTAATCCCAGTACCTACTCAACCATCTAATCCCAGTCCCCTCACCCATCTAATCCCAGACTCCTCACCCATCTAATCCCAGTCCCAACTCACCCATCTAATCCCAGTCCCAACTCACCCATCTAATCCCAGTCCCCTCACCCATCTAATCCCAGTCCCAACTCACCCATCTAATCCCAGTCCCAACTCACCCATCTAATCCCAGTCCCAACTCACCCATCTAATCCCAGTCCCAACTCACCCATCTAATCCCAGTCCCAACTCACCCATCTAATCCCAGTCCCCTCACCCATCTAATCCCAGACACAACACCCATCTAATCACAGACACAACTCATCCATCTAGTCCCAGTCCCCTCACCCATCTAATCCCAGACACCCATCTAGTCCCTGAATATATCACCCAACTAGTCCCAATCCTTCTAACCCAACATCCTAGACCATCTCACCCTACTCATCCCAGTCCATCTCACCCTCAATCCAGTCCATCCCACCCAACTTGTCCCTGTCCAATTCACCCAACTAGTCCAAGTCCTTCTTACCTAAGTAGTCCTAGTCGCAACTAATCGCAGTCCATCTCATTCTATACCCAGTCCCAACTAGTCACAGTCCATCTCACCCAACTAGTCCCAGTCCCAACTAGTCCCAATCCATCTCATTCTATACCCAATCCCAACTAGTCACAGTCCATCTCACCCAACTAGTCACAGTCCATCCCACCCAACTAGTCCCAGTCCCAATCCATCTCACCCAACTAGTCCCAGTCCCAACTAGTCACTGTCCATCTCACCCAACTAGTCCCAGTCCCAATCAGTCCTAGTCCCAACTAGTCCCAGTCCATCTCATTCCAGTCCCAGTCCCAACTAGTCCCAATCCATCTCACCCAACTAGTCCCAGTCCCAACTAGTCACTGTCCATCTCACCCAACTAGTCCTAGTCCCAACTAGTCCCAGTCCATCTCATTCTATACCCAGTCCCAACTAGTCCCAGTCCCAATCAGTCCCAGCCCCAACTAGTCCCAGTCCATCTCATTCCAGTCCCAGTCCCAACCAGTCCCAGTCCATCTCACCCAAGTAGTCCCATCTCAACCGTAACTTACCTGAGAAGCTCTGTAGGTGAACAGAGACATGTTTCCAACCTGGTGTTCTGAATATTTTCTTCTTTCCTTTCCTCCATCGCAGCGAGAGAGAATAACAACGCATTAGACGGTGTCGGACGAGGTAAGGATTACTCAGGAGGTTCAGCGGTGTTGCGATGGTTCAATGGGCCAACATTTAGATCGGAGCGAGGAGTGAATTCCTGGCACAACTCACCAACTGACTTTGATCAGCGCCAGAGATCTGGGTTCGATCCTGACTATGGGTGACAATAGACAATAGACAATAGGTGCAGGAGTAGGCCATTCGGCCCTTCGAGCCAGCACCGCCATTCAATGTGACCATGGCTGATCATCCCCAATCAGTACCCCGTTCCTGCCTTCTCCCCATATCCCCTGACTCCGCTATTTTAAAGAGCCTCTCTCTTGAAAGCATCTGGAGAACCTGCCTCCGGGCTGAGAATTCCACAGACTCATCACTCTCTGTGAGAAAAAGTGTTTCCTCGTCTCCGTTCTAAATGGCTTACTCCTTATTCACACAGAGAGTGGTGAATCTCTGGAACTCTCTGCCACAGAGGGTAGTTGAGGCCAGTTCATTGGCTATATTTAAGAGGGAGTTAGATGTGCCCCTTGTGGCTAAGGGGATCAGGGGGTATGGAGAGAAGGCAGGTACGGGATACTGAGTTGGATGATCAGCCATGATCATATTGAATGGCGGTGCAGGCTCGAAGGGCCGAATGGCCTACTCCTGCACCTAATTTCTATGTTTCTATGTTTCTATGTTATTCTTAAACTGTGTGGCCCCTGGTTCTGGACTCCCCCAACATCGGGAACATGTTTCCTGCCTCTAGTGTGTCCAAGCCCTTAACAATCTCATATGTTTCACTGAGATACCCTCTCATCCTTCTAAACTCCAGAGTGTACAAGCCCAGCTGCTCCATTCTCTCAGGATATGACAGTCCCACCATCCCATCATAAGAGGAGCTCTAGGCCATTGTGCCTGCTTTGACATTCAATGTCATTGGGCCTCGTATCTGAGGAAGGATGTGGTGGCTCTGGAGAGGGTCCAGAGGAGGTTTACGAGAATGATCCCAGGAATGAGTGGGTTAACCTATGATGAGCGTTTGTCGGCACTGGGCCTGTACTCGCTGGAGTTTAGAAGAATGAGGGGGGACCTCATTGAAACATATAGAATTGTGAATGGCTTGGATAGAGTGGATGTGGAGAGGATGTTTCCACTAGTGGGAGAGTTGAGGACCAGCAGCCACAGCCTCAGAATTCAAGGACGTTCCTTTAGGAAGGAGATGAGGAGGAATTTCATTAGTCAGAGGGTGGTGAATCTGTGGAATTCTTTGCCACAGAAGGCTGTGGAGACCCAAGTCAATGGATACTTTAAAAGCAGAAATAGATAGATTCTTGATTAGTGCGGGTGTCAGGGGTTATGGGGAGAAGGCAGGAGAATGGGATTGAGAGGGAGAGATAGATCAGCCATGATTGACTTGTTGGGCCGAATGGCCTAATTCTGCTCCTATCACATGACCTTATAAGTTATGAGTGACACCGTGGGTTGGGGAGGAGAAGGGGCTCACTGTAATGTTTTATTTTCTCTTTCATTCTGCAGGTAACTCGATTTTCACTGCGGGGAGTCACTCAAAAGGTAAGAAGCAAGTGGTGGAGACACTCCCCGACTTACGCGAGAGCTACGGTCTTCAGTGAACCCTTACGTAAGTCAGGGTTTTACCTACATGGGAATCAACCTCCTCACATCCCTGCACGAGATACCTCACTGAGAGTACTAACCGTCTCCACGGCGACCTGCTGCATCCAGGGCCCTTTCTGCACCGCGCGGCCTTCTGGGTAAGCAGGGCCGCCATTGCCGGCTTGCATCCGATGTAAACTTGAGAGATGGTACAATGTTGTGGAAATTACCAACTGCGTGTGCGTGATTTACCGAAAAACAGCCAAAACGATACACGATAGTGCTACAATTTTTGGCCCACCTTACCCACCATTGTCATGTGGTACGCAATAGCCAAGTTTCATTCAGATTGATGTTATATTTTATAAGTTGTCGACATTTTATACATTACAAAAATAACTTTTCAAACCTCTTTTCCACTTAATCAGCCGCGTTACAACGACGTCGCGATGGGATCCTGAATCTCATTTATATTTAAAAAATCACAATTTTCAAAAAAACTAATTTAATCAAATTCTTCCGTTTTCATTAACATGTGTTTAGGTAATTTTAAAGAAAAAATTTGATTTTTCTTTGGGGGGGGGGGGGGATAGGGGGGAAGTTTCATTAAAAATAAACATTGCGATTTTCATTGTGGGGGTGGGATGGGGGGAGGTGAGGCGTGGGGGAGCAAGGGGATGGAGGGAGAGGAGGGGGGTAGGGAGGGGAGTGGGGTTATGGAGAGAAAAAGGGAGGGGGTGACTGAGGGTAGGGGAAAGGAGAGGTGAGGGAGGGGATTGGGGAGGGGAGGAGGAGAGGGGAAAGAAGAGGGAGGGTGAAGAGGAGGGGGAGGGAGTGCTGGGGGATGAGGGGGAATGGAGGAGGATAGGGATTGGAAGAGGGATGGCGTGGTAACGGAGGCGGGGAGGTGGGGGTGATATTTTACAGGTTATTGACATTTTGAACTTTGAAAACGTCGCAGTCGTGTTCCTACTTGCCGTCCGCGCCTGCGCAGTTGCGGGAGGGTTTGCCGTGACTCAAGTCACAACGGGGAACTCTGGCGCCACAATGGGAACCCGTCAGCCGCGCCTGTACAATTGGGGGCTATGGGTGAGTGGTGGAATATTTCCTTGGGAGACGTGCCCAACAGGTCCGAACCTGGTCTAGTATATATATATATATATATATATATACATGAGGATAGACATTCTTCCCATAGAGGGAGTACAGAGAAGGTTCACCAGACTGATTCCTGGGATGGCACGACTTTCATATGAAGAAAGACTGGATAGACTCGGCTTGTACTCGCTAGAATTTAGATGACTGAATGGCCCATCTTATAGAAACTTACAAAATTCTTAAGGGGTTGGACAGGCTAGATGCAGGAAGATTATTCCCGATGTTGGGGAAGTCCAGGACAAGGGGTCACACAGTTTAAGGATAAGGGGGAAATCTTTTAGGACCAAGATGAGAAAAACATTTTTCACACAGAGAGTGGTGAATCTGTGGAATTCTCTGCCACAGAAGGTAGTTGAGGCCACAGTTCATTGGCTGGATTTAAGAGGGAGTTAGATGTGGCCCTTGTGGCTAAAGGGATCAGGGGGTATAGAGAGAAGGCAGGTATAGGATACTGAGTTGGATGATCGGCCATGATCATATTGAATGGTGGTGCAGGCTCGAAGGGCTGAATAACCATATAATATAATCATATAACAATTACAGCACGGAAACAGGCCATCTCGACCCTTCTAGTCCGTGCCGAACACATAATCTCCCCTAGTCCCATATACCTGCGCTCAGACCATAACCCTCCATTCCCTTCCCATCTATATAACTATCCAATTTATTTTTAAATGATAAAAACGAACCTGCCTCCACCACCTTCACTGGAAGCTCATTCCACACAGCTACCACTCTCTGAGTAAAGAAGTTCCCCCTCATGTTACCCCTAAACTTCAGTCCCTTAATTCTCATGTCATGCCCCCTTGTTTGAATCTTCCCTACTCTCAGTGGGAAAAGCTTTTCCACGTCAACTCTGTCTATCCCTCTCATCATTTTAAAAACCTCTATCAAGTCCCCCCTTAACCTTCTGCGCTCCAAAGAATAAAGCCCTAACTTGTTCAACCTTTCTCTGTAACTTAGTTGCTGAAACCCAGGCAACATTCTAGTAAATCTAGTAAATGAATGGCCTACTCCTGCACCTATTTTCTATGTTTCTATGCAAACACACCACACAAGCACACATATATATATCTATATATATATATATATACAAACACCGATGATACCAATACCAATACCTCCAAAACCAATACCCCCGTCATTAGTCTCAAGAAGGGTCTCGTCCCGAAACGTCACCCATTCCTTCTCTCCATAGATGCTGCCTCACCCGCTGAGTTACTCCAGCATTTTGTGCCTACCTTCAATACCAATGATGGTATTGATGGTAGGCACATGATGCAACCACTCGATAACATTGGAAGCCATGGTGGTCATGAGGACATGGACCAAGGACTCAATAACAATACCTCCAATACCAACACCACTATGATCCAACTACTCAATATGAATGGTAGCCTTGGAAGGGTTGGGGAGCCGTGGGGACATGGAGGACCAAGGCTGGATGAAACATAGAAACTTAGAAAATAGGTGCAGG
The DNA here is from genome assembly GCA_036785375.1 of Leucoraja ocellata. Taxonomy (NCBI): domain Eukaryota; kingdom Metazoa; phylum Chordata; class Chondrichthyes; order Rajiformes; family Rajidae; genus Leucoraja; species Leucoraja ocellata. Next base: position 18,600 of record JAWMAR010000392.1, on the reverse strand, counting down.
AGTAGGCCATTCGGCCCTTCGAGCCTGCACCGCCATTCAATACGATCATGGCTAATCATCCAACTCAGTATCCTGTACCTGCCTTCTCTCCATACCCCCTGATCCCTTTAGCCACAAGGGCCACATCTAACTCCCTCTTAAATATAACCAATGAACTGTGGCCTCAACTACCTTCTGTGGCAGAGAGTTCCACAGATTCACCACTCTCTGTGTGAAAAATGTTTTCTTCATCTCGGTCCTAAAAGATTTCCCCCTTATCCTTAAACTGTGTGACCTCTTGTTCTGGACTTCCCCAACATCGGGAACAATCTTCCTGCATCTAGCCTGTCCAACCCCTTAAGGATTTTGTAAGTTTCTATAAGATCCCCCCTCAATCTTCTAAATTCTAGCGAGTACAAGCTGAGTCTATCTAGTCAGTCTTCATATGAAAGTCCTGACATCCCAGGAATCAGTCTGGTGAACCTTCTCTGTACTCCCTCTGTGGGAAGAATGTCTTTCCTCAGATTAGGAGACCAAAACTGTACGCAATACTCCAGGTGTGGTCTCACCAAGACCCTGTACAACTGCAGTAGAACCTCCCTGCTCCGATGAGGGAGACGTTGTTCAGTACGATCAGTATGGATCTAGCCCGGTGGATCTCCTGAAGTAGCTGTGTGATCTGTTTACAGATGGTCACGTTGGGCCCGGGAACCTGAACCGAGTTGGCATGGTGATTGGGATCATCGTCACACTGTCTCTGGTGGCCTTCTTCATCTCCGTCGCCTACTACATCTGCTACCATCGGCAGAAGAAGGAAAAGTGAGTCCTTTCCCCAAACCTCACTCCGTTTCCCACCATGGCGGATCTACCACTGCAGATGGCTCCTTACCGGGTAGAACCGCTGGCTCACAGCGCCAGAGAGCTGACCGCGGGCGTGGTCTGTGTGCAGTTTGTACCGACTCCTCCTTACTTGCGTGGGTTTTGTCCGGGAGCTTAGAATAAAGGGGAGGCCATTTACGACTGAGATGAGAAAAAACGTTTTCACCCAGAGAGTTTTGAATTTATGGAATTCCCTGCCACAGAGGGCAGTGGGGGCCAAGTCTCTGGATGGATTTAAGAGAGAGTTAGATAGAGCTCTAGGGGCTAGTGGAGTCAAAGGATATGGGGAGAAGGCAGGCACGGGTTATTGATAGGGGACGATCAGCCATGATCACAATGAATGGCGGTGCTGGCTCGAAGGGCCGAATTACCTCCTCCCACACCTATTTTCTATGTTTCTATGCTCCAGTTTCCTCCCACACTCCAAAGACATAATTGGGCCTCTGTAAATCGCCCCTAGTATTTAGCTTAGATTAGCTTAGTTTTGTTAGGAGATACAGCGCGGAAACAGGCCCTTCGGCCCACCGAGTCCGTGCCGACCAGCGATCCCCGCACAATAACACTATCCTACACACACCAGGGACAATTTATATTTATAGAATATTTACTGTATTGAAAGCCAATTTACCTACAAATCTGCACGTCTTTGGAGTGTGGGAGGAAACCGAAGATCTCGGAGAAAACTCACGCAGGTCACGGAGGAGCGCGTACGGTCTCTGTACAGACAGCACCCGTAGTCGGGATCGAACTCTGGCGCTGAAAGCGCTATACGGCAACTCTACCGCTGCGCCACCGTGCTGTCCTAGTATGTCGGGAGCGGATGAGAAAGTGGAATATAATTGAACCAGTGAATGAACGGAGGTTTCCAGTCCAGGTGGTTTCAGTTTCAGTTTAGTTTACCATATAATATAACATATAACAATTACAGCACGGAAACAGGCCATCTCCACCCTTCTAGTCCGTGCCGAACACATAATCTCCCCTAGTCCCATATACCTGCGCTCGGACCATAACCCTCCATTCCCTTCCCATCCAGATTCAGATTCAATTTTAATTGTCATTGTCAGTGTACAGTACAGAGACAACGAAATGCATTTAGCATCTCCCTTGAAGAGCGACATATAACTATCCAATTTATTTTTAAATGATAAAAACGAACCTGCCTCCACCACCTTCACTGGAAGCTCATTCCACACAGCTATCACTCTCTGAGTAAAGAAGTTCCCCCTCATGTTACCCCTAAACTTCAGTCCCTTAATTCTCAAGTCATGTCCCCTTGTTTGAATCTTCCCTACTCTCAGTGGGAAAAGCTTTTCCACGTCAACTCTGTCTATCCCTCTCATCATTTTAAAAACCTCTATCAAGTCCCCCCTTAACCTTCTGCGCTCCAAAGAATAAAGCCCTAACTTGTTCAACCTTTCTCTGTAACTATCACGTTTGGAGTCTTTATTGTCACGTGTGCCGAGGTACAGTGAAAAGCCTTTGTTGCATGCTAACCAGTCAGCGGGAAGACTGTGCATGATTACAATCGAGCCATCTACTGTGTATAGATACATGATAAGGGAATAACGTTTAGTGCAAGGTAAAACACTAAAGTCCGATCGAAGATAGTCACCGAGGGTCACCAATGCTATATATTGTCCCAGGTGTGTCGGGAGTGGATGAGAAAGTGGGATGACATAGAACTCGTGTGTGAGTGGATGCAGGTTCTTGGTGTGAGGGGGTGAGGATGGTGGGACAGAGAGAGGACAGTGGGATCAGAACATTCCCCGTGTGACCAGAGATTCCATAATATTTGAGTATAACAATTCCATAACAATTGAGTATAGAAGCTGGGATGTAATGTTAAAATTGTACAAGGCATTGGTGAGGCCAAATCTGGAGTATGGTGTACAATTTTGGTCGCCCAATTATAGGAAGGATGTCAACAAAATAGAGAGAGTACAGAGGAGATTTACTAGAATGTTGCCTGGGTTTCAGCAACTAAGTTACAGAGAAAGGTTGAACAAGTTAGGGCTTTATTCTTTGGAGCGCAGAAGGTTAAGGGGGGACTTGATAGAGGTTTTTAAAATGATGAGAGGGATAGACAGAGTTGACGTGGAAAAGCTTTTCCCACTGAGAGTAGGGAAGATTCAAACAAGGGGACATGACTTGAGAATTAAGGGACTGAAGTTTAGGGGTAACATGAGGGGGAACGTCTTTACTCAGAGAGTGGTAGCTGTGTGGAATGAGCTTCCAGTGAAGGTGGTGGAGGCAGGTTCGTTTTTATCATTTAAAAATAAATTGGATAGTTATATGGATGGGAAGGGAATGGAGGGTTATGGTCTGAGCGCAGGTATATGGGACTAGGGGAGATTATGTGTTCGGCACGGACTAGAAGGGTCGAGATGGCCTGTTTCCGTGCTGTAATTGTTATATGGTTATATGGTATATGGAAGATAGTCACCGAGGGTCACCAATGCTATATATTGTCCCTGGTGTGTCGGGAGTGGATGAGAAAGTGGGATGACATAGAACTCGTGTGTGAGTGGATGCAGGTTCTTGGTGTGAGGGGGTGGGGATGGTGGGACAGAGAGAGGACAGTGGGATCAGAACATTCCCCGTGTGACCAGAGATTCCATAACATTCCCATCTTTGCCACATTTCTACCTTTCTTTAAGGAAACGATTGGAGGATTTCGAGGAGACAAGAGCCATGGATCCAGAGAAGGCCCCTCCTACAGCAGAGACACTCGAGGGAGAGGTGGGTCAACTGCGTCAAGATTCACCAGGGTTTAATTGTTAAATGGTGGCAAATTTTCTTTTTTTTTTTTTTTTTTAAATCAAAAAATTTGTTCAATTATTAAAAAATAATATTTACACTACAATAAAACAAGCCAGAACCCACTAATAAACTATTATACAATTATGATACAATCCTTATTGAGGATACATTCAACACCCTGCGGAGCCCAGCGGTCCCGGAAATCCCACAGGGTAGGGGTGTCGCAGTGAGTAGAGTTGCTGCCTCACAGCACCAGAGACCCAGGATCGAACTTGATTACGGGTGCTGTCTGTACGGCGTTTGTACGTTCCCCCTGTGATCGCGTGCGCTTTCACCGGCTGCTCCGGTTTCCTCCCACGTCCCAAACACATGCAGGCCTGTAGCTTAAATTATAACCATATAACAATTACAGCATGGAAACAGGCCATCTCGACCCTTCTAGTCCGTGCCGAACACATAATCTCCCCTAGTCCCATATACCTGCGCTCAGACCATAACCCTCCATTCCCTTCCCGTCCATATAACTATCCAATTTATTTTTAAATGATAAAAACGAACCTGCCTCCACCACCTTCACTGGAAGCTCATTCCACACAGCTACCACTCTCTGAGTAAAGAAGTTCCCCCTCATGTTACCCCTAAACTTCAGTCCCTTAATTCTCATGTCATGTCCCCTTGTTTGAATCTTCCCTACTCTCAGTGGGAAAAGCTTTTCCACGCCAACTCTGTCTATCCCTCTCATCATTTTAAAAACCTCTATCAAGTCCCCCCTTAACCTTCTGCGCTCCAAAGAATAAAGCCCTAACTTGTTCAACCTATCTCTGTAACTTAGTTGCTGAAACCCAGGCAACATTCTAGTAAATCTCCTCTGTACTCTCTCTATTTTGTTGACATCCTTCCTATAATTAGGCGACCAAAATTGTACACCATACTCCAGAATTGGCCTCACCAATGCCTTGTACAATTTTAACATTACATCCCAACTTCTATACTCAGTGCTCTGATTTATAAAGGCCAGCACACCAAAAGCTTTCTTTACCACCCTATCTACATGAGATTCCACTTTCAGGGAACTGTGCACAGTTATTCCCAGATCCCCCTGTTCACCTACATTCTTCAATTCCCTACCATTTACCATGTACGTCCTATTTTGATTTGTCCTGCCAAGATGTAGCACTTGGTAAATTAGCCTTGGTAAAGATTGTAAATTGTCCCTAGTGTGTCGATTAGTGCTATTGTACGGGGATCGCTGGTTGGCGCGGACTCGGTGGACCGGAGTCCGTTTCCATGCTGTATCTCTAAATAGACAATAGACAATAGGTGCAGGAGGAGGCCATTTGGCCCTTCCAGCCAACACCGCCATTCAATGTGATCATCCCCAATCAGTACCCCGTTCCTGCCTTCTCCCCATATCCCCTGACTCTGCTATTTTTAAGAAGCCCTATCTAGCTCTCTCTTGAAAGCATCCAGAGAACCTGCCTCCACCGCCCTCTGAGGCAGCGAATTCCACAGACTCAACACTCTCTGTGAGAAAAAGTGTTTCTACGTCTCCGTTCTAAATGGCTTGCTCCTTATTTACACTTACAAAGTACTTACAAAATTCTTAAGGGGTTGGACAGGCTAGATGCAGGAAGATTGTTCCCGATGTTGGGGAAGTCCAGGACAAGGGGTCACAGCTTAAGGATAAGGGGGAAATCCTTTAAAACCGAGATGAGAAGAACTTTTTTCACACAGAGAGTGGTGAATCTCTGGAACTCTCTGCCACAGAGGGTAGTTGAGGCCAGTTCATTGGCTATATTTAAGAGGGAGTTAGATGTGGCCCTTGTGGCTAAGGGGATCAGGGGGTATGGAGAGAAGGCAGGTACGGGATACTGAGTTGGATGATCAGCCATGATCATATTGAATGGCGGTGCAGGCTCGAAGGGCCGAATGGCCTACTCCTGCACCTAATTTCTATGTTTCTATGTTTCTATTCTTAAACTGTGTGGCCCCTGGTTCTGGACTCCCCCAACATCGGGAACATGTTTCCTGCCTCTAGTGTGTCCAAGCCCTTAAGTATCTGTGTTCTGGTGGATGCCCTGTACAATCTTCCTTTCTTTCTTAGCAGGAACAGTGAGCACTGAGGAAGAATACCCAACCTCGCTGATGAATCCAGAGACGAACATCCTACCAAAGACCGAGCTAGCTTGTCTATCTTAACCATTGGCCTTTGGTGCATCTTAAAGCATTTACAACCTGTCCATAGAGTGATACAGGATGGAAACAGGCCCTTCAGCCCAACTTGCCCACACCGGCCAACATGTCCCAGCTACACTAGTCATAGAGTGATACAGCGTGGAAACAGGCCCTTCAGCCCAACTTGCCCACACCGGACAACATGTCCCATCTACACTTGTCCCACCTGCCCGCTTTTGGTCCATATCCCTTCAAACCTGACTTATTCATGTACCTGTCCAACTGTTTCTTAAACGTCGGGATAGTCCCAGCCTCAACTATCTCCTCCAGCAGCTCGTTCCATACACCCACCACCCTTTGTGTGAAAAAGTTACCCCTCAGATTCCTATTAAATGTTTTCCCCTTCACCTTAAACCTGTGTCCTCTGGTCCTCGATTCCCCTACCCTGGGCAAGAGACGGTGCATCTACCCGATCTATTCCTCTCATGATTTTATACACCTTTATAAGATCACCCCTCATCCTCCTGCGCTCCAAGGAATAGAATCCCGGCCTGCTCAACCTCTCCCTAAAGCTCAGGCCCTCAAGTCCTGGCAATATCCTTGTAAAGGTATTTCCTTGAGGAATAAAATAGCGATTTAATATTTTGCGACTGACTTCAAGCCCGTGTGCCCTGTGGTTTTGTAAGTTGTCCTGTCTGATGACATGAAGAGAGGTAGAAATATAGAAACATAGAAAATAGGTGCAGGAGTAGGCCATTCGGCCCTTCGAGCCTGCACCGCCATTCAATATGATCATGGCTGATCATCCAACTCAGTATCCCATACCTGCCTTCTCTCCATATTCCCTGATCCCCTTAGCCACAAGGGCCACATCCAACTCCCTCTTAAATATAGCCAATGAACTGGCCTCAACTACCCTCTGCGGCAGAGAGTTCCAGAGATTCACCACTCTCTGTGTGAAAAAAAGTTCTTCTCATCTCGGTTTTAAAGGATTTCCCCCTTATCCTTAAGCTGTGACCCCTTGTCCTGGACTTCCCTAACATCGGGAACAATCTTCCTGCATCTAGCCTGTCCAACCCCTTAAGAATTTTGTAAGTTTCTATAAGATCCCCTCTCAATCTTCTAAATTCTAGAGAGTATAAACCAAGTCTATCCAGTCTTTCTTCATACGACAGTCCTGACATCCCAGGAATCAGTCTGGTGAACCGTCTCTGCACTCCCTCTATGGCAATAATGTCCTTCCTCAGATTTGGAGACCAAAACTGTACGCAATACTCCAGGTGTGGTCTCACCAAGACCCTGTACAACTGCAGTAGAACCTCCCTGCTCCTATACTCAAATCCTTTTGCAATGAAAGCTAACATACCATTCACTTTCTTTACTGCCTGCTTTCTTTATTTCCTTTTGATTCCAAAGACAGATACAAAATGCTGGAGTAACTCAGCGGGACAGGCAGCATCTCTGGGGAGACGGAATGGGTGACGTTTCAGGTCGGGACCCTTCTTCAGGTTTCACCCGAAGCGTCACCCATTCTCTCCAGGGACGCTGTCTATCCCGCTGAGTTACTCAGCGGGCCAGGCAGCATCTCTGGGGTAAGCAAGCATCTTCAGTTCCTTCCTACACAGTTCCATTTGATTTCCTGGACTGCCTTTGGTTCGCACCTGGTTTGTGTGTGGAGGCTTTTAAAGGGCAAGAGACTGGGTAGAGATTGAGCAGAGATCTCTAGTGAACACTGAATTCTCCAATTTTCAGTAACCACCCACCCATTCCTCCCCCAGTTCCTTTCTATCCCCCCACCACCTCTTCCCTTTGCCCATATAACCATATAACAATTACAGCACGGAAACAGGCCATCTCGGCCCTACAAGTCCGTGCTGAACAACTTTTTTCCCCTTAGTCCCACCTGCCTGCACTCATACCATAACCCTCCATTCCCTTCTCATCCATATGCCTATCCAATTTATTTTTAAATGATACCAATGAACCTGCCTCCACCATTTCCACTGGAAGCTCATTCCACACCGCTACCACTCTCTGAGTAAAGAAGTTCCCCCTCATATTACCCCTAAACATCTGTCCCTTAATTCTCAAGTCATGTCCCCTTGTTTGAATCTTCCCTATTCTCAAAGGGAAAAGCTTGTCCACATCAACTCTGTCTATCCCTCTCATCATTTTAAAGACCTCTATCAAGTCCCCCCTTAACCTTCTGCGCTCCAGAGAATAAAGACCTAACTTATTCAACCTATCTCTGTAACTTAGTTGTTGAAACCCAGGCAACATTCGAGTAAATCTCCTCTGTACTCTCTCTATTTTGTTGACATCCTTCCTATAATTGGGCGACCAAAATTGTACACCATACTCCAGATTTGGTCTCACCAATGCCTTGTACAATTTTAACATTACATCCCAGCGTCTATACTCAATGCTCTGATTTATAAAGGCCCACCTAGACAATAATAAATCTAAGGTACACAAAAAAGCTGGTGAAACTCAGCGGGTGCAGCAGCATCTATGGAGCGAATGAAATAGGCAACGTTTCGGGCCGAAACCCTTCTTCAGAACCAAAACGTTGCCTATTTCCTTTGCTCCATGGAAGCTGCTGCACCCGCTGAGTTTCTCCAGCTTTTTTGTGTACCTTCGATTTTCCAGCATCTGCAGTTCCTTCTTAAACACTAATAATAAACCTATATCTGTATCATATAACCATATAACCATATAACAATTACAGCACGGAACAGGCCATCTCGACCCTTCTAGTCCATGCCGAACACATATTCTCCCCTAGTCCCATATACCTGCGCTCAGACCATAACCTTCCATTCCCTTCCCGTCCATATAACTATCCAATTTATTTTTAAATGATAAAAACGAACCAGCCTCCACCACCTAGGCGACCAAAATTGTACACCATACTCCATAATTGGCCTCACCAATGCCTTGTACAATTTTAACATTACATCCCAACTTCTATAATCAATACACTGATTTATAAAGGCCAGCACACCAAAAGCTTTCTTTACCACCCTATCTACATGTGATTCCACTTTCAGGGAACTGTGCACAGTTATTCCCAGATCCCTCTGTTCACCTGCATTCTTCAATTCCCTACCTTTCATCTGGCTTCACATTTTGCGCTTCTTCCCTCCTTATCCGACACCCTTCAGGCTTTAGAGGTACAACACGGAGACAGACCCTTCGGCCCCCCGAGTCTGTGCCGACCAGCGATAGCCCCGCACACTAGCACTATCCCACGCACACAAAAGCCAATTTACAATTTTTAACCGAAGCCAATTAACCTACAAACCTGTACGACGTTGGAGTGTGGGAGGAAACCGGAGCACCAGGAGAAAACCCACGCAGTCACAGGGAGAACGTGCAAACTCCGTACAGACAGAACTTGCGTGGTTCAGTCACTGTTGGAGCACTCCAAAGACGTACGGGTTTGTAGGTTAATTGGCTTTGGTAAAATTGTAAATTGTCCATATTTGTGTATGAGTGTTAGTATAGAATAGAATATAGAATAGTATAGAATAGAATAGTTTCTTTATTGTCATTGTAACATGAGCCATGTACAACAAAATGTAAAAATGTCAGTCAGCCAGTCAGTGCACCATTCAAACATTTCTAAAAGCTAACGATACATACAAGGTAAAATATTAAAAGATAAACAACTAAAATAAATATCACGAAAATAGCACGCATAAACACCCAACCCTCCATCCTTCTGTTGATTTCACAGTGTACCACAGTCCCTTAGTATGTCTCGCCCCTGCGTTCCTTGGCGGCTACATTTAGTGCTTTTATAGCCGTGGGGTAAAAACTGTTTTTTAGTCTGTTCGTCCTTGTCCTTGTAGATCTGTACCGTCTGCCTGACGGCAACAGTTCAAACAGGGAGTGTCCGGGGTGGGAAATGTCCTTTATGATGCTCTGGGATTTTTTGGTGCAGCGGGAACTGTGTAAGTCCTCCAAGGTAAGGAGAGGGCAGCCGACAATCCTCTGGTATGTGGGGAGGATCGCTGGTCAGCACGGGCTTGGTGGGCGGAAGGATCTGTTTCCATGCTGTATCGCTAAAGTAAAGTCTAAAGTGCCTCCCTCTAACCAGACTTAAGTGTTAATTCCCAAGAGACCATCAGAGCATCTTGAGTAAATGGGATAGGGGTTTGAAGGAATCCCCGGTCTCACGCAGGTAGTCTAGAGAGTCATAGAATGAAACAGTGTGGAAACAGGCCCGTTGACCCAACCCACACTGGCCAACATGCCCCAGCTACACTAGTCCTACCTGCCTGCGCTTGGTCCATATCCCTCCAAACCTGTCCTATCCATGCACAATCTGCCACAATCAGGCAATGATGGTCCAATTCTACACGGCCATCGTAGAGTCTGTTCTCACCTTCTCCATCATGGTCTGGTTTGGCTCGGCCACCAAGCACGACACCCGGAGGCTGCAGCGAATCGTCCGATCAGCAGAGAAGGTTATTGTCTGCAACCTTCCCTCCATTGATGAACTGTACACTGCAAGGGCCAGGAAGCGAGCGGGCAAGATCATCTCTGACCCCTCTCACCCTGGCCACAAACTCTTTGAATCACTTCCCTCTGGAAGGCGACTCCGGACTGTCAAAGCTGCCACAGCCCAGACATAAAAACTGTTTTTATCCACGAGTAGTTGCTCTACTCAACAGCCAAAAATCTGTTGCCTCCCTTTGATCTGGTATTTTGTTGGTTCACATGCTTGATCAATGGTGTTTTATCATTAATGTTTGATTATTATTAATGTTTAGTGTTTTCTGAGTCATTTGTAACTGTCACTGTATGTCATGTTGTTACTTGTGGGCGGAGCACCAAGGCAAATTCCTTGTATGTGAATACTTGGGCAATAAACTTACTTACTTCAATAGTCAATTTAATTGTCATTTGGACCCCTGGAGGTCCAAACGAAATGCCGTTTCTGCAGCCATACATTACACACAAATAGACCCCAGACACAACATAATTTACATTTTACATAAACATCCATCACATTGCTGTGATGGAAGGCCAAAAAAAACTTATCTCTCCACTGCACTCTCCCCCCCCCCCCCCCCCCCCCCGATGTCAGAGTCAAAGTCAAAGCCCCCGGCTGGCGATGGTCCCGCAGCCATTAAAGCCACGCCGGGTGGTGCGAGGTCGCACACCGGGTCTTGGTGTTAGAGCCCCCGGCGTGCGCTCGCAGAGTCCCGCGGCCATTCCAAGCCGCGCGGGGCAGTGATGTCAGGCCCCGCTCCAGGAGCTCTTCGACCCCGCAACTCGGGCGGGAGAAGTCGCCGTTGCGAGAGCCCTGACAAGCGGTCTCGCTCCAGGGACCCGCGGGCTCCCGGTGCCGCCGTCCGCAGACCCGCAGTAGCAGCCTCCGCATCAGCAGCAGCAGCAGCAGCAGCGCTCCACCACCGCTCCACCTGCTCTGGGCTCGGCCAGCTCCGCGACGGTGACGGTGAGTCGTCGGCACCAGAGTCCCCGGTCTTCTCCTGTTGGAGGCCGCTCCTCGTTGCAGCCCCAACGACAACGGAGACCCGACAAGAAAAGGTCGGGTCGCCAGTGCAGGGAGGGATTTAAAAGTTTCCCCCTCCCTCCCACCCCCACCCCCACCCCCACCCCCCCACACACACACCCCCCCCCCCCCCAACAAAAAATAACAAAAATTACATATAAACATAGACAAAAAATAATAAAAACGCGGACAGGCTGCAGAGGCCGCTGCTGACCAGAGTCGCGCCGCCTACCTGTTTAACTGTTTCTTAAACATATTCTTGAACATTTGGTAGTGTTTGTGTTGTGTTCTCCAATTCCTTCCAGGAATCTCACCCTTGTTGAAAGACATCTCTTTCATCTTGCCTACAGTGAAACTGTGGTGACATTTCTTGCTCGATGGTCTGGCAATACATTTCTATTTTAAGAAGGCATTCAACAGTCTGGTCATATTTTACTATATTAAAGGCACAAATGCTAATTATATGGGTGAAAGATTGTTTCAAATCATAGATTATTTGAGAGTCAAGGTACGCGCATGTGTTCTGGTGAACATCAACATTCACACACTGTAAACATAGAAACATAGTCAATACGTGCAGAGTAGGCCATTCGGCCCTTCAAGCCTGCACCGCCATTCAATATGACCATGGCTGATCATCCAAAATCAGTATCCCGTTCCTGCTTTCTCCCCATATCCCTTGATTCCGTTAGCCCTAAGAGCTCTATCTTATGCCCCTGTCCCACTTAGGAAACCTGAACGGAAACCTCTGGAGACTTTGTGCTCCACCCAAGGTTTCCATGCGGTTCCCGGAGGTTTTTGTCAGTCTCCCTACCCGCTTCCACTATCTGCAACCTCCGGGAACCACACGGAAACCTTGGGTGGGGCGCAGTCTCCAGAGGTTTCCGTTCAGGTTTCCTAAGTGGGACGGGGGCATTACTCTCCCCTGAAAACATCCAGTGAATTGGCCTCCGCTGCCTTCTGTGGCAGAGAATACCACAGATTCACAACTCTCTGGGTGAAAAATCTTTTCCTAATCTCAGTCCTAAGTGGCCAACCCCTTATTCTTAAAATTCCAGTGGATATAAGCCCAGTCAATCCATTGTGTAGATAGACACAAAAGGCTGGATTAACTCAGCGGATCAGGCAGCATCTCTGGAGAAAAGGATTAGATGATGTTTCCGGTCGAGACCCTTCTTCAGGGGAAAGGGAAACTATCTGGGAAACCTATGCTCCAAAGACAGGTTTGTAGGTTAAAGGACCATTGATCAGAGTTGACCCTAGTTCTATGTTATCATAGTTTCTCATCCACTTTCCCCTAAACACAAGTGACAATTTACAGAGGGACGAGTAACATACAAACCTTGCACGCCGATGTGGGAGGAATTTAAACTTTGGGAATAAATTCCATCTGCCAACCCTCACCATTAAATCCATCCCCCATAACCTAAAACTAACCCCACTACCACCAGCTCCAGTCATTTGAAACTTAATTCATGTTAGAGAGAGTACAGAGGAGATTTACTAGAATGTTGCCTGGGTTTCAGCAACTAAGTTACAGAGAAAGGTTGAGCAAGTTAGGGCTTTAATCTTTGGAGCGCAGAAGGTTAAGGGGGGACTTGATAGAGGTTTTTAAAATGATGAGAGGGATAGACGTGGAAAAGCTTTTCCCACTGAGAGTAGGGAAGATTCAAACAAGGGGACATGACATGAGAATTAAGGGACTGAAGTTTAGGGGTAACATGAGGGGGAACTTCTTTACTCAGAGAGTGGTAGCTGTGTGGAATGAGCTTCCAGTGAAGGTGGTGGAGGCAGGTTCGTTTTTATCATTTAAAAATAAATTGGATAGTTATATGGATGGGAAGGGAATGGAGGGTTATGGTCTGAGCGCAGGTATATGGGACTAGGGGAGATTATGTGTTCGGCACGGACTAGAAGGGTCGAGATGGCCTGTTTCCGTGCTGTAATTGTTATATGGTTACCCCCTGAATTGAATTCCTCCTAAATTCATCATCTTCTGAATTCATAACCATGTTATTAAATTGGGCAGTGGGCAGGTGCTATAGGCCTGCACGGGAAGGAAGACGGTCTCGCCCCCACGAGTCTCGGGCAGATGGGGCTCGTCAGCCTGGGAAGGCAGTCCATCTAGGAGAGGGAAAACTGCTGTCTTGTGGCCATATCCAGTCATGGAAAAGGCTCCTGGAGTAAACCTCAAGAAAATTCGGAGTTGGAGCCCCTAAGGTAGAAACATAGAAAATAGGTGCAGGAGTAGAGGCCATTTGGCCCTTCGAGCCTGCACCGCCATTCAATATGATCATGGCTGATCATCCAACTCAGTATCCCATACCTGCCTTCTCTCCATACCCCCTGATCCATTTAGCCACAAGGGCCACATCTAACTCCCTCTTAAATATAGCCAATTAATTGGCCTCAACTACCTTCTGTGGCAGAGAATTCCACAGATTCACCACTCTCTGTGTAAAAAATGATTTTCTCATCTCAGCCCTAAAAGACTTCCGCCTTATCCTTAAACTGTGACCCCTTGTCCTGGACTTCCCCAGCATTGGGAATAATCTTCCTGCATCTAGCCTGTCCAACCCCTTAAGAGTTTTGTAAGTTTCTATAAGATCCCCCCTCAATCTTCTAAATTCTAGCGAGTACAAGCCGAGTCTATTCAATCTTTCTTCATATGAAAGTCCTGACATCCCAGGAATCAGTCTGGTGAACCTCCTCTGCACTCCCTCTATGGCAAGAATGTCTTTCCTCAGATTAGGAGACCAAAACTGTACGCAATACTCCAGGTGTAATACTCTCCCTTATCCTTAAACTGTGACCCCTTGTCCTGGACTTCCCCAACATCGGGAATAATCTTCCTGCATCTAGCCTGTCCAAGCCCTTAAGAATTTTGTTCGTTTCTGTAAGATCTCCCCTCATTCTATAAGATCCCTCCCCCCCCCCCCCCCCCCCCCAGTTTGTCGTTGTCTACAACCTCACTCTGGCAGCTCCTACGACAATGCTGGTGCCAAACTGTAATGGCCCTGCTGTTCCTTTGGATCGATCAGCGACATAGAGAGGGGGGGACGTGCTGCATGGGCAAGAGCCTGCCCTCCATATGACATCGCCCAGGCTTGCATCCGACCAGGATGTATCACCCATGGTCAGTCATGACCGAGAGGGGCCAACTATTAAAACATATGCAGCAGGTAATTAGCAAACAGCTCTACAATTGTTTGACTTTGATCGATTAGGAAGATTATTGGCTTAACACAAAGTCTATGACAAGGTCCCGCATGGCAGGGTGCTCTGGAAGATTAGATCCCATGGGATACAAGGAGGGATAGCTGAATGGATAGAACATTGGCTTCATGGAAGGAAGCAGAGGGTGATGGTGGTAGGTTGCATTTCAAGTCAAGTCAAGTTTATTTGTCACATACACATACGAGATGTGCAGTGAAATGAAAGTGGCAATGCTCGCGGACTTTTGTGCAAAAGACAAACAACAAAACCATATAATAACCATATAACAATAACCATATAACAATTACAGCACGGAAACAGGCCATCTCGACCCTTCTAGTCCGTGCCGAACACATAATCTCCCCTAGTCCCATATACCTGCGCTCAGACCATAACCCTCCATTCCCTTCCCATCCATATAACTATCCAATTTATTTTTAAATGATAAAAACGAACCTGCCTCCACCACCTTCACTGGAAGCTCATTCCACACAGCTACCACTCTCTGAGTAAAGAAGTTCCCCCTCATGTTACCCCTAAACTTCAGTCCCTTAATTCTCATGTCATGTCCCCTTGTTTGAATTTTCCCTACTCTCAGTGGGAAAAGCTTTTCCACGTCAACTCTGTCTATCCCTCTCATCATTTTAAAAACCTCTATCAAGTCCCCCCTTAACCTTCTGCGCTCCTAAAGCCCTAACTTGTTCAACCTTTCTCTGTAACAACCAAACAAATTATAAACACAATCATAACACACATATTCTTTTACATAATAAATTATGGAAGGAAAAATAATGGAAGGAAAAACGTTCTGTAGAGTTAGTCCCTGGTGAGATAGGCGCTTACAGTCCGAATTGCCTCTGGGAAGAAACTCCTTCTCAACCTCTCCGTTCTCACCGCATGGCAACGGAGGCGTTTGCCTGACCGTAGCAGCTGGAACAGTCCGTTGCAGGGGTGGAAGGGGTCTCCCATGATTTTGTTTGCTCTGGAGTTGCACCTCCTGTTGTATAGTTCCTGCAGGGGGGCGAGTGAAGTTCCCATAGTGCGTTCGGCCGAACGCACTACTCTCAGACTGGAGGCCTGTGACTCGTGGTGTGCCTCAGGGTTCAGTGTTGGTTCCATTGGTGTTTGCCATCCATGTCAATGATTTGGATGGGACTGTACATGCAAGGATGAGCAAGTGTGCAGATGACACAAAGGTGGGTGGTATTGTAGATAGTGAAGATGGTTGCCAACAATTGCACCAGGATCTTGATTAGTTGGCCAGGTGGGCTGAGGAACAGTTGATGGCATTTAATACACAATTGAATAGGGGCGGCAGGGTGGCACAGCGGAAGAGTTGCTCTGCCTTACAGCGCCAGAGACCCGGGTTCGATCCTGACTAAACTACTGTCTGTATTGAGTTTGTACGTTCTCCCCGTGACCTGCGTGGGTTTTTTCCTGGGTCTCCAGTTTCCTCCCACACTCAAGATCAAGAAGGCTCATCAGCTGATCAAGAAGGCTCATCAGCGTCTCTTCTTCCTGAGGAGACTGAAGAAGGTCCATCTGTCTCCTCAGATCCTGGTGAACTTCTACCGCTGCACCATCGAGAGCATCCTTACCAACTGCATCACAGTATGGTATGGCAACTGCTCTGTCTCCGACCGGAAGGCATTGCAGAGGGTGGTGGAAATTGCCCAACGCATCACCGGTTCCTCGCTCCCCTCCATTGAGTCTGTCCAAAGCAAGCGCTGTCTGCGGAGGGCGCTCAGCATCGCCAAGGACTGCTCTCACCCCAACCATGGACTGTTTAACCTCCTACCATCCGGGAGGCGCTACAGGTCTCTCCGTTGCCGAACCAGCAGGTCGAGGAACAGCTTCTTCCCGGCGGCTGTCACTCTACTCAACAACGTACCTCGGTGACTGCCAATCACCACCCCCCCCCCCCCCCCCCCCCCCCCCGGACACTTATTATTTTTTATTCAAATCGTTTGCTATGTCGCTCTTCCAGGGAGATGCTAAATGCATTTCGTTGTCTCTGTACTGTACACTGACAATGACAATTAAAATTGAATCTGAATCTGAATCTGAATCTGAAGATGTACAGGTTTATAGATTTAACCATATAAAACCTTTTATTTGCTTTTAAATCCCTAATTGGTCTTGCCCCGTCCTACCTATCTGAGCTTCTTCACCCTTATACACCCGCCCGCTCTCTCAGGTCAGATGATCAGCTGCTCCTGAGTGGGCCTAAAACTAAGCTGAAGCTCAGAGGGGACCGTGCCTTTGCTGTGTCAGCACTGAGATTATGGAATGAATTGCCTCTACACGTTAAACAGGCCCCTTCTCTGGCTGTTTTTAAATCACTCCTGAAGACAGATCAGTATACAAACTTAAAGCACACGGCATTGGGGGTTCAGTATTGATGTGGATAGAGAACTGGCTGGCAAACAGGACGCAAAGAGTAGGAGTAAACGGGTCCTTTTCACAATGGCAGCCAGTGACTAGTGGGGTACTGCAAGGCTCAGTGCTGGGACCCTAGCTATTTACAATATATATTAATGATCTGGATGAGGGAATTGAAGGCAATATCTCCAAGTTTGCAGATGACACTAAGCTGGGGGGCAGTGTTAGCTGTGAGGAGGATGTTAGGAGACTGCAAGGTGACTTGGATAGGCTGGGTGAGTGGGCAAATGTTTGGCAGATGCGGTATAATGTGGATAAATGTGAGGTTATCCATTCTTGTGGCAAAAACAGGAAAGCAGACTATTATCTAAATGGTGGCCGACTAGGAAAAGGGGAGTTGCAGCGAGACCTGGGTGTCATGGTACACCAGTCATTGAAAGTAGGCATGCAGGTGCAGCAGGCAGTGAAGAAAGCGAATGGTATGTTAGCTTTCATAGCAAAAGGATTTGAGTATAGGAGCAGGGAGGTTCTACTGCAGTTGTACAGGGTCTTGGTGAGACCGCACCTGGACTATTGCGTACAGTTTTGGTCTCCAAATCTGAGGAAGGACATTATTGCCATAGAGGGAGTGCAGAGAAGGTTCACCAGACTGATTCCTGGGATGTCAGGACTGTCTTATGAAGAAAGACTGGATAGACTTGGTTTATACTCTCTAGAATTTAGGAGATTGAGAGGGGATCTTATAGAAACTTACAAAATTCTTAAGTGGTTGGACAGGCTAGATGCAGGAAGATTGCTCCCGATGTTGGGGAAGTCCAGGACAAGGGGTCACAGCTTAAGGATAAGGGGGAAATCCTTTAAAACAGAGATGAGAAGAACTTTTTTCACACAGAGAGTGGTGAATCTCTGGAACTCTCTGCCACAGAGGGTAGTCGAGGCCAGTTCAATGGCTATATTTAAGAGGGAGTTAGATGTGGCTCTTGTGGCTAAGGGGATCAGGGGGTATGGAGAGAAGGCAGGTACGGGATACTGAGTTGGATGATCAGCCATGATCATATTGAATGGCGGTGCAGGCTCGAAGGGCCGAATGGCCTACTCCTGCACCTAATTTCTATGTTTCTATGTTTCTATTCTCCGTGGCCTGTGTAGACCAGTAAGGTGTTGACTTATATATTTACTTTATTTGCTTAATTTAACTGCTTGTTTCATACTCATGTTTTATGTCTTTTAATTTATTGTTGAATTTCGTATGTAATTTATGCGCCTCATGTTAGCTGTATGTTCTGTTGTTCTATCTGTTTTATCATGTCTTGCTTATTTTTTTTTCTGTACAGCACTCTGGTCAACTTTGGTTGTTTTTTAAAGTGCTTAACAAATAAAGTTGGATTGGATTGGATTGGATAACCATATAACGATTACAGCACGGAAACAGGCCATCTCGACCCTTCTAGTCCGTGCCGAACACGTATTCTCGCCTAGTCCCATATACCTGCGCTCAGACCATAACCCTCCACTCCTTTCCCGTCCATATAACTATCCAATTTGCTTGGTAAAATTGGCTCTAGTGCGTGTAGGATAGTGTTAGTGTGCGGGGATCGCTGGTCGGCACGGACTCGGTGGGCCGAAGGGCCAGTTTCCGTGCTGTATCTCTAACCTAAAACCAAGCTGAACAAAATGTGAGC